>JANHAO010023652.1:0-11852 GCA_026873985.1 Saraca asoca
TAAAAGTAATAAGACGGCGGTTTCACAGTGGTCAAATTTCCAACAATTTTGATGACCTTGAAACAATAATAATAATAAAATCCATCAAATATCAAATAATTAGTAAATAATATATCAATTAAAAAATTTATATATCTTTTTCCTAAGAAAAAAAGGTATTTTAAATCCTGGATTTTCACACAAATTTTATTTTTATCTTTTAAAAATTATTTTAAACAACTTTATCTCCTATTTTTTACAAAATAAGGAATGTCACTCAACGCTAATTTATTCCAATTTATTAACAAGAATTTTATTTGGTATATAATTTAACATACTGACTCAAAATAAATTGCACGGGTGATACAGATCAAAATATATTAAAGTAAAAAAATTAATTTATTAACTCATTTTAAAAAAACATAAATCAATATAAATTTATTTGTTTTCAAAAGAAAAAATAAGGTTTTGTTCCTCTTATATGCATCAAAAATTTATTTTATATTAACTAGATACCAATTGTGAAGCTTGTAAGAATTTTTATTAATAAATTTCATGTAGTTAATATCGTGAATTACACTATGTACATTCTAAAATGTTAAAAGATAAAATTATTTAAAATAATTCTTAAAAAAAAATTAATGTAAAAATTAAGGGTATTTTTAGTCTTTTTTCTAAATTTACATCTTTAACTTCTTGAAAATTTAGAATATCTATATTTGTGAAATACAGAATTATCCTGTTAAAAAGATAAAGGTAATATTTTATAAATTTTATTACACATAAAAAACTAAATATTATTATATATAAAAATTTTATCTTTTATCTCTTCTGGAAACAAGAGATGACAAAAAAAAATCAAAATTTATTTAACACAGTCCAAATTTTCACTTTTTACTGTGTTGAGGGTACAAAATCGCCGTGCACTCTATCACTATCTCAAATGGATGATCCGTGAACCTTTTTTCAGGCCAGCATGCGTGAATTCACGGATATGCCAAAGTTCCAATTTTTTACAGGTGAGATGTTATACTTTTATCGAAATAAATTAAGATTGTAAGTATAAATTAAAATATTATTTATATTTTTTAACTAAATTAATGATAAATTATTAATTCACCTTTTTATATCAAACCTAAGATCAAAAAAGAAAAATAAAATAAGTTCTATTCAATTGCCACTATATCATTAATATGTATTTTTACAATCTTATATGCACATTTTGTAAAATTCGTAATAGGAATGATTTAGTGAAAATGATTTATCATATTCTAAAAATGTGTGCAATATTTGATACTAATTGATAAATTAAATGTGATTAGTATTAATAAATATATCATTAAAACATGAATAAATGGTTAAGAAAATGAATTTACACGTTTAGAAAATAGAACTCAAATTGTACAAGAATAAAAGATGATTTTAAATTGTATCATTTATATAGATGATAAAGAATAACAAGTTATTTCTTTTATTAAAAAATTATCATTAAAATGTAAAATATTATTAGCCAAGATAAAAATAAAATAAAATTTCAGAAATTAAAAAATAAATGTGGATAATACCCCCATTTGGCGACCAACACTTAATCCGCATACAGCGTAGCACCGCAAGACCAGCAACAAAAAACCCTAACAATTCGAAAATATCTCACAATACTATAATTACATTAATATTTTCTATAGGAAAAAATAAAAACAAATCCCGTGAAAATCGGTAGACAGCACCAGGAATCAAACTCTAATCATAGGATCGTTGTCGTCCCAAAAAAAAAAAAGAAAGAAAGAAGAAGAAGAAGAAGAAGATGGAGAGGTAATAATAATCTATCAAAAGTCTGCCTAAAGTTTTGAGTTATTCGTCGAACCTATCTTTTGCTCTCCTTTGATTTTCTAAAACACGAAAAACACATAAAAGAATGAATCAGACGCATCAAATCTGGTAGATATAATGAACAGCAAATCAAATCCACTTTGATTTACAGTAATTCGGAGCAAATTCTACAACGCAGAACCCAGAAATAGAAATCTTGGTGCGGATTAAACATAAAGAGCAGAGAAATCGAGATCTAAAATACACTTTTTGCCTCAGGTTTAAGCCCTCTCGCCTCTAATTCTGCGAGCAAGTTGAATATCCTTAGGCATAATTGTCACTCTCTTAGCATGAATAGCGCAGAGGTTGGTGTCTTCAAACAATCCAACAAGGTAAGCCTCCGCAGCTTCTTGCAGTGCTGAGACGGCGCTGCTCTGGAACCGAAGATCTGTCTTGAAGTCCTGTGCAATTTCTCTAACAAGCCTCTGGAATGGAAGCTTCCTGATAAGGAGTTCAGTGCTTTTCTGGTACTTCCTGATTTCTCTCAGGGCCACCGTCCCTGGCCTGAATCGGTGGGGCTTCTTCACTCCTCCAGTTGCCGGAGCAGATTTTCGAGCGGCTTTTGTTGCAAGCTGCTTCCTTGGCGCCTTGCCTCCCGTGGATTTCCTAGCTGTTTGCTTGGTACGAGCCATCTCAACAAGAGGGAAGATGCAGATTTGAAATGTTTGATTCTTGAGAAAGTGAAGAAAAATGGGATGCAGAGAAGATGCAAACGAAGGAGAATATATAGTGAGAAGAAGTTTGAAAAGGTGAGGCGCGAATTGTGAGATTTTGGAGGTTTTTCGAAAATTTTGAGAGAACCTTTACCGTCGATGGAAATGACAATCAACGGTTACTATTGTTTCTTAGAAGTTTCAGGGATCACAATCCGGCGCACTAGGAATCAACCAATAGCAATTAACCAATAGCGCTAGGTTATTGACTTTTCTTCTAAACTTAATGTAATTTTGGTCTCCAAAGTACAAATTTTTTATTTTAGTCTCCTAATTTTAGATATTTTATTTTGATCTTCTTAAATATTTAATTGAAGTAAGTTAGATCCTTCTGTTATTCTTCCATCCATTAGTTGACAGAGATGTTAACTTAAAAAGATATAATTTCCATGTATTCAAATTAAAAATAAATTAAAATCCTAAAATTCTAACTCATAAATGATTTTGTCCTAGAATCTATTTCACTCAAAATCTACAATTTTTATAAGAGAATGACAACACACCTCTTGCTACCTCCAAGAATTTTGTAATGTTTGACCAAATCAAAAGTTCAAATCCCTAGTTTTAAGACCTTCCTTGATATTCATTGAGATATGGTTAAACCTTTCAAATTTTTTTTTTATTTTATTAGTATTATCTTATAGTGGTTGATAAAACTTATTAAGATTTTTAATTTTAGATTTGTAAATGATTAGTACTCATCATCCTTCTTTATTTTTCCCCCAATATCACTTACTTTTTGTGGAATCTCAATGTTTTACTAATAATGGTCTCTATTTCTTTTGTCAATCTGCTTTTACTTTATTTGTGGGACAATGATGTGGTGATGGTCTGTGCTGTATACATGTGTAATGGAAATTCCTACTTTATTTGTTGGGCAGTGGTGGAGTGTTGTTTTGTGTTGTATTACAAATTAATTGATTAAGTATTATACTTTGTTTTCATTGTAAAGTGACAAAGATAGATTATTTTGATATTGTTGTTCACCATGGGGGCATTTCGTTGGGGAGCCCACATTTTTATATTTAGGTGGTAAAGAGCAAAAATTAAAAAGGTTTGACCCTAATAATTTATATTAATTGAGGTAGGACACATTGTTAAGCTATTAAACTACACCTCTTTTAAGTGTTTATAGTAGAAAGTATCGAGTTAAAGTCTGGCTATTAGAAGAAAACCATTAGAAAAGGATAAGGATGTGCTTGAGTTAACTAAAAATGTTAAGGGTTACGCATACATAGATATTTTTGTTAAGCATTTAATTAATGTTCCAAATGTTGTGGAAGGACATACTTGTAAATGATAATGTTTCACATGATGCCATTATGGGTGATGCTACTATTGAAGGGGAACAACTTAATGTAGATGACGATGGAGGAGTTCATTTTGAAAGAAGTGGTGAATTTGTTGATGTTAAGGCTGAGTATGAGGTTGATTTTAATCTAAACAATGAAAAAGAAGTTGAAGTGGAGGTATTTGAGGATGATAGTGAATTTAATGAGTCTGATGCACTATTCATGAAAATGGCAATGATAAGAAATAAGGATAGGGAGATTTGGATGAGGATGAAGTGGCAAACACAGATGTAGAATAAGAAGGAATCAAAAAAACAAAAGAGAAACAATAGCAAATGACTAAGAAAACCAAACTTTTGCTGTAAGTTGGATAGATGAGGATAACAATTTAGATAAGTATATAAGTCCTAATGATTTTAAGGATGAAAAAGATGTAGACCAGAATGACAAGAGACCCAAATTTACAAAATTTCCAAGGTTTAAAATGTTAGCTAGTGGAAAGCTAATACAATTTAAGTTTGGATTGGAGTTTAGTACAAAAATTGTGGCAAAAGATGCTATGTGTAATCATAGTCTTTGCGAAAATAAACCTCTATGAATTGATAACGATGATAAGAGAACGTTGGTGGTGAGATGCAAAAAAAGATGCCCTTTTATCTAAGAGTAAGCCTTGACATACAAAGATAAGTGTGGCATGTGAGGAAGCTCACTAACATTCATTCACGTTTAGGGCAATTCAAGAATCCGTAGGCCAATACTAAATTACTTGGAAGAAAGTTTACTGACAAGGTTAGGGAGGACCCTAATGTCAATTATAAGACAATTCAAGAGGATGCAAAGAAAGAATGGGGAGTGCATTTATCAAGGTATTAAGCATATAGGGTTAAAAGAAAGGCAATTGAACTGATTGAAGGAACCTCAGAAGATCAATACATTAAGTAATGGAGCAATCGCAGGGAGTTACCTAGGAGCAACAAAGGCAGCTCTATTGTTATAAGTGTTAATAAGGTAGCACCAACACTACTTCCAAGATTTAAAAAGATGTATATCTGCTTTGAAAAATGTAAAAGGATTTTGTTAAGTGTTGTAAGCCATTGATAGAGCTTGATGGTTGCTTTTTGAAAAGTGTTTATTGAGGACAGTTGTTAGCAACTGTAGGAAAAGATGGAAATAATCAGATGTTTCCTAAAACTTTTACAATGCTTAAGGCAGAGAACAAGGGCTCATATGAATGGTTTCTCGAAAGGTTGACCAATGACATTAGGGTTGTATTAGAGCACAAATAGTTATTTATTTTAGATCAGTAAAAGGTATATTCATACTTTTAAATTTTGGTATAGTTCCATAACCTTAGAACACATTCATACTTTTCTACAAAGATTTGTTATAATTCCATACTTTAGGAAGTAATATTTATTCTATGTACTCATGGTAGTATGCAATGAATTATGTAATATGAATTTTAGTAGTTAGGAATTAAAGAACAAACTTTTTGCAAAGTCATTGAAGGGTCCAACTTAATGATTGTTCATAGCAGTTTTTGACATGTTTTGTGATTGTATAGTTCAGTGAGTACACCAAGAAATTGCTAACTCATTAACTTTATTTTATTGATTCTACTTAAATCTCCTTTTGATATATTAAATATGTTATCACTTAAATAGTTGGATTAAGAAGTGTTTTTGACATAGTCAAAAGTAAGTTTGGCTTTATCTTTTTAATTTGTGCACGGGCTGGATCATTCAATTGCAGCATTGCATGAAAGGATTGAATATAGGTTTTATATGAAACAAATGTATGCTAACTTTAAGAAGGAGTTCTCTGGTGATAAGGGATAACATGTGGAGAACTACAAGAGTAATTACTAGGACAAAATTTGAAAATATAATGGAAAAGATTGAAAAGTTTAATAAAGATGCTTAGAAGCACTTGATGGAATTTGACCTACAAAAATCGTCTAGATCTACCTACTTTACCCACATATGGTGTTTTTTACAAGTCAACAATATATGTAAAGCATTTAATAAAGCAATCTTGGAGTATACGGAGAAGCCTATAATACATCTTGTTAAAGATATTAGATTATATCTAATGGACAAGATTATTAATAACAAAAAGAGAGTGATGAGATACAAGGGTTCATTGTGTTATAAGATTCAAGATATTTTAGAATCAATTAAGGTTAAGAGCAATTCTTGAATAACAATATGGGCAAGAGATGAACAAAGTGCATTGTTTAAGGTAAAGAAATAGCTTGAAAGATATGCTATTAACTTAATTGACCAAACATGCTTATGTAGGATGTGGCAATTGATACACATATCATGCTACCACTTAACAGCTGCAATTGCATGGTGTAGCCATGAGTTAGAAGATTATGTCAAAAAATTCTATAAGTATTATAAGTGCTAAATCTATTTAATACTTGTATCTAATGGATAGGATTATTAATAACAGAAAGAGAGTGATGAGATACAAGGGTTCATTATGTTATAAGATTCAAGATATTTTAAAATCAATTAAGGTTAAGAGCAATTCTTGAACAACAATATGGGCAAGAGTTGAACAAAGTGCATTGTTTAAGGTAAAGAAATTACTTGAAAGATATGCTATTAACTTAATTGACTAACCATGCTTATGTAGAATGTGGCAATTGATACACATATTATGCTACCACTTAGCAGTTGCAATCGCATGGTGTAGCCATAAGTTAGAAGATTATGTTAAAAAATTCTATAAGTATTATAAGTGTTAAATCTATTTAATACTTGTTTCATGTTGCATTGTAATATTACATATTAGTTTATGTGTTTGTAGTAAGGAGATATACATAGCATGCTATAAGCATACATATACCCCATAAATGAACTGAATTTATGGCCTAAGAATGATAAAGAGCCATTACAACCACCACAAATAAGAAGATATGCCAATAGACCTAAGAAGATAAGGAAGAACGGCCCAAATGAGAGGCCAAAAGATGCTAGCAAGCTGCCAAGGCATCTTTGTACTTACAAATGTGTTAGGTGTCATTAATTTGACCACAATGTTCACAGCTATAGAGGAAAGACCAAGGTAGATGGAGATCTTTCAGCAGGAGGCAATAAGTTTTTTTAAGCATCACAATCATCCAAAGCACAAGCTACCAAGTCAAAAGCATCAAAGGCTGAAGTTATAAAACTAACAACATCAAAGGCTAAAACCAATCAGCCAACAACTATTTCTAGTTCTTTCAAAACAACATTTAAGGGCCAAATCTCAAAGTCTAATACAAGAAAAAAAAAAGAAGCTTCCAAGTTAGATTTTATCTACTCGATTAAGGAATAAAACATTCCAATGCAAGAGGAAAAAGTATGTCACAAAACAAACATTGTAAGTAGTCTTAGAGGGTAACAAATTAAGATTCAAAGGGGTCATTTTTACTCAAGAATCACAAAATGGGAATAAGTGGAATACATGATGAATGGGATAGTAGATTGTATAAGGCATTTTGGGATATGTAAATACTACTATACATTTTAGGAATGATAGAAATTTGTTATGGTGTGTGTTTCAAACTATCATATTTTCATCCTGAAAAATAATGGGAAGTTTATATGAATTTGCATTTTAGTTCATTTGTTTAGGTTGCAACTTCTTGTATTTCCTTAAACTTTCAAATTTTGTTTTCCTTTAATTAAGGTTACAGTTTGAACTTTTTTTTATCCAAGTTGTAGTTCCTTTTCATTATAATCAAGTTGAAATTACAGGTTTTAGTTTAATTTGAATTAAGATGCATTGTTGCAATTTTTTATTAATTACTATACAATAGGTTTATGACCAAATTTTAAGTAATATGCTTGTAGAACCTTTTGTAATAACATATCAAATTTTTAGATGATAGAAATTTAACAACTTTTGCAACTTGAAAATTTAAGTAAAATCCTAACTTTTGAAAACCAAAACTAAATTTCATTTCCTTAACTTCAATACACAGGTTTTTTCTACGTTACAAAAAGGCCAAAATGATACAAAATGAAATCCTTCAAAAAATCCTAACTTCTATTGCCTAATAGAGTAGAAAAATAACAAGAAAAAATCATTAACACAATAACTTTAAAACTTAATTCCATTTTTTGTCCCTGTAATATGCATTTTATTTGAATTTGGTCCCCCTAAAATATGAAATTCTATTTGGGTCCCTTTAACATCGAAATTAAAACAATTTTAGTGTTGGATGCTAACTTCCATCAAATTTGTAATGAGAAAGCTAATATGGCTTTTTTGTTCCAACATGACATATGATAAAATGCCAAGTCATTTCCACATTAGAAGGTCTTTTTTTTTTTTTTTTTTGCCAAATCAAACCTTCTAGTAGACTTGAGCCCTAAATCAATTTGGTTCTTAGCTTTTCTTGTTAAGAAAGCTTCTTTGTCTTTAATTTATAACTTTTATTTATCTGAACATTTTGTATTTCTTTATTTGCCATTGATCTATAGCTTTTCTTGTCTTCTTTTCTTCAACTGCAAACAGAGATGGCTGGAAAAAGATTAACCTTAGCATCAAAAGCTTCAAGCTCAAACAACAGGTTTCACAACAAATGCAAATGTGGAGAAGAGGTAATCTTAAAAACATCTTGGATTGTTAAGAACCCAAACCAAAGATTTCATAGTTATTATTGGGGCAAAAAAGGTTACAACTATTTTGATTAGCACAATGAAGAACTTGGAGGTCAGGAAAGCAAAGTTATTAAATTTTTGCTCAAACAAATTGATGCATTAAAAGATCATGAGAGAATGTATTTAAAGCTCTAAGTTTCTTTGCTTTTGTTGTTGTCATGCTTGTTGTTTTGCTTTGGAAAGCTATAGGTTAGGGTAAGGGTTTGTAAGAAATTATGTAGTAGGTACATTTGTTTAGATTATAATAACTGAAAATGGGAATGTGTTTTGCAGTTAGAGGTGAAAAATGGATTGAAATTCTCTATAAATTTGATCTGACTTGGAATGCTTTGTATATTTTAGTGATTATTCAATAAAAAAATTATGATTATATTGTTCTTATTTCTTGTGTAGCTAAATAGGGTTGAAATGCTCTATAAATTCTTGAAGTAACAAATTATATTCAATTGTTAAGCTTATTTCCAAGCAGGTGGACTTGCTTGAAATACTCTATAAAAATTGATTATTTTGTTATTTTTTGCTCTATTGGTTTGTGTACAATTATTGAACTTATTTGTAACTTAATTTGACAAAAATTTTCATGTTATAACTTAGTATAATTCCATGTTAAATAATTATAATACACCAAAATGAAAATAAGTAAAGAGTTCAATAACTATAATACATAAAAGAAAATAATTGAAAGGTCATCATCACAATAAAATGGCAAAATAATTGTCATTACATGGATGTAAATCCTGTATAATTAATTGCCTCACAAAATAACTAATACAATATTGTATAATACTCCAAAATAGTAGGACATAGCAAAATAAAAATTAAAAAATCATAGTTTGTTTTCACATGTTGATATTGCCCCTATTATGGTGCAAACAAGATTAATCACCCTTCACTTACTTCCCTCACTTGTAGATTACAAGCTTCTTTTGTTATGTAATTCTTCCATTTCTTATGAAAGACTATTTTCTCGAACTCTTTTGTGTAGTTAGTTTTTGATGCATTTGAAGTCATATTAGGCATTTAAGGCTCCTTTCTCTTTAGTGTTTAACGTTAGCTTTAATGTAAACTTGGATGGCTTAGCTAGTGTAGGTAGCCTCATCTAGGTGGTATTGGTTTGTTTGGTGCATAGTTTGATGGCTTTGATAAGATAGCTACTGCTACACTGGACTTAGTAATTACTGCTACACTAGACTTAGTAGCTATTGTTACATTGGCTAGAGCAAAAGCTGATGGCCAGGATATTGATGGCTTATTCTTCTTAGCACTCTTATTTTTTTCGATAGGGATTTCTTTGTCTACCTTGGTCTTGCCCTTGCAACTTCTCATATCATGCTTAAATTGTTAACATCTAGTGCACTTATAGTTTGCGTGATGCCTAGGTAGCTTGTTTGAATTCTTTGCCTTTTCATTAAGATTTTTTTTTGGGCATCTTTTTAGGCTTTCTTGAATGTCTTCTCAAAGCTAAAGGTTCAAGATATTAGCCTCACTATTTGGCCACAACTTTGGCTTATTGATTGGATATATCATATTCTAGTAACATTTAAGGTAAGTCTTCTTCCTATTCCACAAATTAGATATCATTAATCTTTTGTAATTTAACATATTAAAATGAATTAATTACAATATGAGACACTTATAATACTGATGCACATAATCTTTAAGTTTGTGATTACACTATGTCATTGTAGCCATTGCATGATAGTATAGGATACTAGTGAGGTCCCATACCCTATATAAGCATGTCCTTTCTTTCAAATTCACAATATATTTGTTGCGATTTTTCTCAACCGCAGACAAGGCATTATCATGATCTTCACACCAAATAAGTGTCCATAAGTTGCTATCTTTTTTCAACCCTTCTAAAATACATTGAATTCTTGGGCACAACTCTTTTTAAAATCCTTTGCCTATTGTTAACAAACATATCCATTATGTAATGCCTTATCTCTTGGATTAATTGTATGATAGTTTTGTCTCTAAATTCAACAATAGCCTTATTAAAGGCGACACACATATTATTAACTTGAAAATGGCATTTAGTGTGAGTAGAATACATTGATTTGCTTCATTGTGAACCTAGGATGGTCGTCATCATATGCTATTGTGCTTTCTCATTCATTTTTATCAATACTTCTATAGAGTCTTCAAATTCAATTGTTATTATAGTTCTTGCTACTTCCTACGTTGCAAATTTAAGCTCATATCCAGGGAAAATTTTCTTGAAATTCCAAAGAAGATGCTTCACATAGAACCTATGCTTCACTCCCTCATGCAAAGATGCTATTGCATGATCAATACCTAATATGATATAAAAATTCAGCAACAACGTTATATGCATAAACTAAGTTAATATACAAACAAATGAATACTACTTTCTATTAGTTAAAAATAAAAGCCTATTTGTGCTCAGTCATAGTCCTAATATTAGCAATTAAGTTGTTCACAAACCATTTTCAACAATCCTTATTCTCAACTTCTATAATAGCAATGACAATTGGAAGCATTTGGTTGTTTCCATCCTTCCCAGTTGTAGCTAACAATTGTCCCCCATGTACCTCTTTGAAAAAATAGCCATCAAGTCCAATTAAAGGCCTATCATGGTATAGAAATGTCTTTTTACATCCATCAAAACACATATACATTCTCTCCAATTTTGGTTTCAAATCTAGTCTAGGCATATCAACACTTATAAGTATAGTGGATTTCTTATTACTCTTTAGCAATTTTAGTCCATAACTCCAAAGATTATAGTATTAATCTTCAGCTGAACCTTCCCCCAAATCTAGTGCCCTCTTCTTAGCCTTGCAAGCCTATCCCATTGAAAGTTGCATATCTTATTCTTTCTTTGCATCATTTTGTAATATCTTATAGTTAACATTTAGATCCTTTCTTAATTTATCCATAAACTTCTCACCTAATAATTTGATTTTTACTTAAGGATTTCTAAATTGCCTTAGGCATGAATGAAAGTTATTAAATGTTTTAACTTGTTATACTTATCTATGGGTATCTAAGCTTATCCTAAGATAAAATGGACACCCACCCCTACACCTTACCACTAACCTGTACTTATCATCTTTGTTTATTTACATTAGTTTCCTTTGACAAAGTTCATAATTATGCACTGCATTTTCTGCTAATTGCTTAGTTGTAAAATCTGACCCTAATTTAAACTTCACATTCTTCTCATCTTTTAACATCTTCATGTTAGTGTAGATGGGTGCCCTAGACCAATTTGATTGAGTGCTATGGCAGCCACAACTTAACATTCTGTGGATTCGATATTAAAGGATGAATATTCATCTTAGAATGCATATGGCATGCATAAATAAGATGAAGCC
>JANHAO010023653.1:0-11840 GCA_026873985.1 Saraca asoca
CACACAAGAAAGAAGGAGAATATATTAAGAATGTTTAACAATAGGCTCAAAAACCTCACAAGGTATATGTCTACCAAAATCAATCTACAAGCAGTTCAAATTCTTCACAATGCTAATCAAGTTCAAGATCCTTTATCTAAACATGTTATACAACCATAAAAATTAATTGCAACTTATTTGAAACTTAAAGAAACTCATCATCTGTGAAAAATAATAAGGTGCACAAAAATTCTAATTTTCAAAAGTTTTGGTTTTTTTTTTCATAAAAAAGTCTAGAATTTTCTGCATTTTGGATTATGGTTTCTGCGTTGCAGAAGAAATTTTATTATACAGCAAAAATTCTGGTTTGGTTTAATGAAAAATGATAATTCAAAGCACAATAACAAACTCGAAACTTCAAAACTTTCCCTCACACTTAAATTTTACATTGTCCTCAATGTAAACTCGAAGTCAATATAGCACCAAAACAAATATGATCAGCAGAAAATAAGACAAGTAAAATAAAGGAGAAGGGTAAGAAACAGCCTTATGTAATTAGAGAATTGATGTGCAAGGTTGCTTCCAAGATGAGTTCCTCCATCAGCCACCAGAGTCAAATATGGTTATTGGCAGTAACCATTTGATGAGGGAAGAATTCCACCATTTTCTCTTCAGCTTCCACCACCAATTTCTCTTAAATTTTCTCAGAATTTGTAGCAACTTTTCTTCTTGTTTAGTAGGAAGGTTATTGGCTATGATTACTAGCCTCTTATCTTCTTCCAAAGATGTATAATTGATATGTTCAGGGAAAGGTTTTAACTCCAAGTGAGGAAGTTGCTCTATGGAAGGAATCAGTTTGTTGGTTGACACAACTTCTGCTGATTGAATTTCTACACTATCTAGAGTTGCTGCTTGATCTATACTAAAGCCATCATTTTTAAAAAATTCAGCAATTTCAACACAAGCATTGCATAGCATAGCACCATGACAACCATCACATGAATGGACAGAATCAGTAAAATCATAAAAATGAAGAAATTCAGCACTCAGCTCATCATCACAAGTATCCTTAACTAACTCCTTAGCATGTATGTCTATGCTAGAAGCAGAATGCTCCTCCATGGGATGCTCCATTGCTGATTTGGGGTTAGTTAGCTCTTGTAAACTCTTCCCAAGTGTAATGGCACTAATATTTTCTTGATTTGGAATTGTTTGGGAAGGAAGTTGGTTAGAACCTTGCTGCTGTAATTTACTTGGTGAAGAAGCCAATTTTCCAATTTGAATCTCCAAGTCCTGAATGATGGCTTCTATTTTCTGTTGAAATCAAATATTGTTGGTTGCTATTTATCTCACAAGATCCTCCAGTGTTGGCTTAATTTTAGCAGGTATTAGATCTTGTTATTGTACATGTGGCTGCTGGTATGATTGTTGGTATGAATATTGTGGCTGCTGGTATAGCTGGTGGTATGGCTGCTGATATGGATGTTGTGGCTGGTGGCATGGTTGCTGCAGCTACTGGTATACAGGGTTCCCATATCTGAGGTTTGGATGATCCTTCCAACTAGGAGTATAGGTACTGGGATAGGGGTCATATATAGGCTGTTGTTGCCGCTAATATAGGGGTCTACCAGGAGAAATGCTTACCATAGCAACAAGATGAGCTTGGTCAAAATTTTCCTCTTGAAATGTAGGACAAGCCTCTGCTAGATAAGAATGACAAACACAAATGCCACTCAATTGAGTAGGTCCTTGTGCAAGTATTGTCCATTGTTCCACCAGGGAGGCTAACTCATTAAGCTTATGCTCCATCCTTTGTAGCAGAACCAGATTTCTCTCTTTTCCTTTCAAACTGATTAACTAGACTTCTTCTAATCTTTTAAGCTATTTCAAATCAAGTTCCAGAGGATTATGATAGAAAGAAGGTCAAATAATCAAACATTACACATACACTACTCTAAATAAGTTGAAAAAGTGGCAAAAAACAGCAACATAACAACAAAGACTGAAAATCACTCAAAACAACACTAATTAGTAATTAACATATCTACACATTTTTAAAAATTATAGGACCACCACAGCTCAAAAACTACTCATAAGGGGAGTCTAAAAATTAAATAAAAAATCTTTAAAAAAAAAAAAAGTGGTCTACATAATGAAATTTGGCCAAACTAGGTAGTTGCTCATGGTAAAGCGACAAGCCTAGATCAGCATGATGCTTTTTAAATGTCCACCAAAATTTAGCTCAATCTGAGATGGTTGGTCTAGCAAAGAGCAATGCAACAGTAGTGAAAAACAGAAATTGAAATAAGGGAAAAACAGGGAAAATAAAAGAAACAGTTGCAGAAACAAAATATTAGTGGTGTTAATACATAAAAATACTCCTAATAAGATTGATAAAATCAAAATGATCCCCGGTAACAACGCCAAAATTTGATGTGACTATCGAGACTGATCAGATTAGAAATTTATAAGATCAAAACTACCTAAACTACTTGTAGTATAGGCAATACCAGGTTAAGCCCTTGGATCATTTGGTGGATGATATCAATCAAATTAGGAGATGGAAATGGGGGGGGTTGGTAGAAACTACACTAACTAGATACTACAAAAAAAAAAAGAAATGAAAATAACAATAAACAAGCAACTAGCCAAGGGAATTAACTTGAGATTAATGTATCCTTAATCATTAAACATTCATTCAATTGTTAATCATATTCTATGGCTTAAAATTAGAACAAGAATTCTTGAAATGATTAATGAGTCTAATCAGAACTCAACCAACAAACAATCTATCAAAATCTCAATGCATTGCTTAGTTTTCCTATTCTCTTCTAAAGGTAATTATCAAAATGTCAATAATCATATTAACATCTAAATCAAATGGATCTATTCAACTCATATATCACAATGAAAATAAAGAGAAAAGGATGAGAAATGACAAACAATTGAATGCAAGGTGAAATCAGAATCTCAGCATTAATCTTCCAATCTTAATCCATTGGATTGGTCACAAATTTAGCCTTCCATTGAAGGCAGAAAGTTATAAAAAAAGAGGATAGCAAAATCTTGCTCTCTGCCTTCCAAAACTCTCCTTAAGAAAAGCTTAAAAACTAAACTAAAAACCCCTTAAAACAAAAAGACTTTGCTCGGGTAAAAGGAGAAGCCAGCTGCATGGTTGATGGGGCAGGTAGAAAACTAGTATGGTTGTTTACTGCCACTGAGTTGTATGTTCTGCCCAATGCAAACTGCTTCTTCTAACTTTTGTTGCTCTCCATCTAGTTGAGTGTGAGTTGGAGTAAGGGATGGTCAATTAGGCTCAAGATCCATGCCAATTGGGGCTTAAAAGTCCAATTCTACAGAAGCCCATTTTATCAACATTCTATCCATGAATTGTAGTTTCATTTCCACACCCAATTTGCTGGATTCAAGTTTGGAAGCCTTCATGAAATTTGTATCTTTATACCTTAGATTCTAGTTGAGCTTAGTCTCACCTCAATTGGACTTGTATAGCTCCAGATATAATCTAATGAATACTCAGAGGTCAGGCTACTCGAGACAGGCTGAGGCAGCATTCTGGTCTTGAATTCAACTCCAACTTCAAATAGCCAATTGTGTGATTCAGCCTTGGAGGTCTTCATGAAGTTTGTAGAGCTATCTCTTAGCTTTTCTACAAGATACGAATCACATTAATTAGGCAAGTGTAGCTCAAGTTATGACCAGATTACAGAAACTGCTCAAAATAGCCAAATTATGCAGAATTTTCCTAATAATGCCAATTGACACAAAATCATAAATACACACTAACACAACTGAAAGTATGTCATTTTGGACATTAAAATGCTAAGTGAGAGGACAAATAAATAAGTAAAATATTTTGTTATCAAAAGTCTTTTCCAAATCTAATATAAAACCATTATTGAGAACTAAACAATATGTCCCAATAACTTCCATAGGTGAGCTCATCTTGTTTTTAGAAAAAATGTTCTACTCACTTCCCATTGGCTTCCTATGGTTTAGGAATGCCTACCAGTTATATGAAACATAGACTGAAGAATTAGAGTCAATCCACCAAGTATTATGAGAAACATCAACTAAATGAGATTCATAACACACAAATGAGATTGGATTATCTTTCTTTAGTAGCCAAGCCTTAAACTTTATGCAATCCTTTTTCATGTGCCCCTTCTTTTTACAGAAAAAGCACTTAAATTCCTTCTTGAATTCAGTTTGGGTGGCTATTTTCACCCTTTCTCTTCTACTTGGCTTGGTTCTTGTTCTTTCCTCGTGTCACAACATATGCATTTTCCAATTGTGCACTTTGACTCAATTCCATCGATAGTCTACCCTCCTCTTAGACACAAATGATCAAAAGTTCATTGATAGCCTATTTATCTCTAAGTGTATTACATGAAATCTTAAAAGGGTAATATTATTGTGGAAGTGAGTTCAAAACAAAATGTAAAAGAAAACACTTCGACATCTTAACCTCAAATGCCCTAAGCTGAGCCACTATATCCTTCATTTTCATGGTGTGTTCATGCACACTTGGAACCCCGATGAGCTTCATTGATGATAATTAAGTTATTAGGGTGCTAACTAGGCCTTTATCTGAAGACTCAAATTGTTCATCTATAGCTTTTAGTAATTTCCTAATAGTGTCACATTCACACATTGGACCATGTATACTAGTAAATATTTTGGTCTTTATGTATATCATGTTGAGATTATTAGATCACTCTCAATGGTTATAAAGATCAATTGCAGCATGTGAGCTAATGTCATTAGGTTTAGGTGGTTCACCTTTTCTAGTAGCATAATCTATATCCATCCATCCTAATTGGAGGAGAATTTTCTCCTTCCATATTTTATAATTATCACCGTTAATGTTAGGAATATCATTTTGGATATTTTAGAGGTTTACAAATTCAATAACTGCAATAAATAAATAAATAAATGAACAAGATTACATTAAAATTGAGGCAAATATAATTTGCATAATTATCCATATAAATTATGCATCCAAAATTACAAATAAAAATTACTTGTGGGCTAAGTTTTTATTCTAAATTTAGGTTAAATAACAAAACTAAAAAATTTTGTTCCTTCTCAATCCCTGTAGGCAAATTAAGAAGGAAAAAAGTTTGTTATTTCATCCTAATTATACATACAAATATGATAAGAATTAGTACAAGATAAAATTTTTCATATTTAATGTGCATAATTACAATTGATGTCTTATACTATATGCAATTTTAATCCTAAATATATATAATTCAATATAATTAGGGATGTTGTGGAAAATCTATAATTTAACCAAACTTATATCACAAGGCATCAAAGAATGCAATATTTTCAGGCAATTTCCCTATTTTTCTATAAATAACATCTTTATGCATAAAAAATGCAAACATATAATATATTTATAAATTATATTTTTTCAAACAACAATAATAAACCAAATTCTTGAAACAGTAGTCCAAAACAAGAAATATATTCTGTGAATATCTCCTTTCAATATTTCTAGAAAATGAGAAGGAAATAAAAAGAAATAGAAAATGGAATTGAGATCAAATATAAAATATATTGCTACATTGACCAAGAAGATCCATGGAACAATGGGTAAAGGGTGCCTTTTTCTTAGCCTAGGAAGCTTAATTTTTATTAGTATAAAAGCCAAAATGTTCAGAATTTTATTTCCTTTAGTTTTCCCAAAAAGTATGAAAAGGAAATTTAACCAAGCATTCAAATTTCAACCAAAAACAACAATGAAAGAAAATAATGAAAACCTAAGCAAAGCAAAGGCATTTAAGGGCTTTAATACCAATTGTAAGTTATGAAAAGAAAACTAGTATGTAAACACAGAGGAAACAAAGACTATACCTTAGCCATTGCCATAAAACGTTACTATATTTCCAAGTTTTAAGAAAAGCAAAGGACCATCACACTTGTTCAAGTTTTCTTACAGATGGTGTAAGAGTTAGGAATAGCCAAGCACAAAACCTTTTACAACCTTTTGAATATATAAAAATGAAAACCAACATCATCCCATCAAGACATGAGTACCAAGAGGAAGGGGGAATTCATGCCAGGTATGAACTACTCAATGTGGAATAAATGGAGGAAATAAATCAAAACTAAAAGCTGCCATTTCAAGTAACCAAAATCAGAGGAATCAAAATTAAAGGCAGTCATTTCACATTATCAGCTAATAAAATTTGGCATTTTCTATACTAATAAAAAAAGATAAAAAAAAAGGAATAATTAGTTAATATTCTTATATTATGGATAATTATAGTTCCACAATTTGAGAATGTTTAGTGATATAAAATCCATTGTAGTTTTTCTTCATCTAATAGATTTTTGTGTTTAGAGCTTTCAATGTCAACGTGACAACTTTTTTATGCATATTTTTCTGCCTTTTGCTTTTCTTACTCTTTCAAAATTGGTAGTTGGAACATGTGAATGTGTTAATAAAAATGAAGCAAGTCGAAAGCAGGTACACATGCAAGAACTTATCCACTTACCAAGTAACTACCAGTTTCATTCAAGGTACCTCCATGTCTAAAAGCATAATCAAATATCTTTCATTAAAAATGGATCCAGGAATGCAAGTGGCATGTGGGAGGCCTATATTGTCACCTGACATGCACAACAATATCAATATGCTTACACCATGAAACAATGTACAGATTATTTCATTTCTATATCAAAATTTAATATATCCGAAAAAATGTTAATTGCTACTCTTTTTATTCAAACTTCAGATGAATTCACAAAAACATGAAAAAAAATACATTTTATCTACTTGTGGTATGATTTTAGTTTCAATTTATTCACTTGTAATTTAAAATGTTGCAAAGAAGTAATATATGATTTGCGTAATTTACACTTTGCTCACCTGTATTAATTTTTCATCCAAATTTATTTAATTTTGTCAAATGTCAATCACATACTTCTAATTAGCCCTAATTTGACCCTAAATACACCCACGTCCTAATTTGACTCTAATTACACTCGCATTGTCCTCAATTTCTCTTTTGTCCTAATTCAAAACCAAAGAAATATTACAAAATATCAAAAGTAAATATCTCTAGGATTTTAGATTTAGACAAAAGTGAAAATATAGAATAATGTAATGAAATCAATGTGAAATTATGACTAATTAGAAAGTGCATAACTATAACTATTATGTGAGAAAATTCATTAAACTTATATGCAAAATTAACATATATAGATAAAGTATTGACAAGGCAAATCAAATACTATTTTTTTATGATGTTTTAAATTACGAATAAGTAAATTAAAATTAAAATTATACTACACATGAATAAAGTGTATTTTTTAACTTTATTGAAAAACAATAAAAATGTGCTATGAAGCCTTTCAAATGAGCCTGCGAGCTGCTTGAGGGGGGTTTGGGATCATAGATAATACAAATATAATATCATCCTATTCAACATAACTTGGAAAGATCATTTTATTAAGTAAAGCAAAGCATGAAAATAACCTGACCCAACTCTCAGCACTTATCCCAATTGACCCCCCAAAAAATATAAAAGTAGTAAAATCAAAACAAATAAAAAAGCAAAACAATTAACAATTAGAAATTAGAATCCTACTGGAGGGTGGAGACAGACGTAGCAGCTGGCCAGCCGCAGCCCGCGGCACTCAGCACAGCAGCAGCCCCTATTCAGACCGTGAGCGTCGCCGCCGTCGGCCGAAGTCTTCTTCGACTCTTCGCCGGAAGTCTGCATCTTCGGCACTTCGCCTTTGGCCGGTATCTCTTCGGTCTTCCCTGTTCACAGCTTTACTGTATGCTTGTTGTTAGGAATAAGTAGCTGGGTAATCTCTGGATGTTAATTTGAGTTCGTGAGAGTTGATTCAGTCAACTTTAGTTGTAGTTTGTCAAATATGCTATTGTTGGCCTTGATTTTCCCAATTTCTATTTGCTAATTTCCAGCTGTCAGTGTGCTCTCGTGGATTCTATTTATCTAATCTCAGTAGTAAAGATCTCTCTCTCTCTCTCTCTCTCTCTCTCTCTCTCTCTCTCAAAAACATATCTAATCTAATCTCAGTTCAAAAAGGATATTCAGTTACCAACTTTAGTTGCGTAATACGGAGCAGTTTCTTTCTAACGAATTTGCAAGTGAGGTCTAATGCACTTCCCACATTCAGACGCCATTTTCGCTGTTTTTTTCTCTTTGAAGTTCCAATCAGCATCGGGCCCCCACCATTAACTCACTCTAGAGCTTCGACTTCCAGGTATCTCCTTTTCTTTCTCTTTTATTAGTAACGAGCTGCTTGGCTTCATTCTAATGGGCTGCGGGGTGGAATCAAGTCAAGGTCTGAGGAAAATGGAATTAGATTCTTAACCATGGATTGGTGGGAGTCTGAAAATTCGTTGTTTTAAATAGTTAGTTCTTTGTTTCTGCTTCATGTATTGTTCTGTTTCTCTTCAGATATAAAATATGTATAGGAAGTTATTTTTTAGCCTTTTTTTAATTTTTTTTATCATTGACCTACGTAGATAAGTTTTGGGGCTCTTTTTTTTTATTTTTGGATTTCAGCTCAACTTGGTGTAGTTTTAGTCGATTTGTTGTGTTGTTTTGACCAGAAGTTAATGTCGGCTACTTGTCATTGTGAAAATTAAATTCAAAATGCTGTTAAAACTACAATTTTAGTTAAGGAAACTCCCATTTATGGTAGAATCTAATCATTTTCTATATTGATCAATCGAGTTATCATTTTGTGCCATTACGTTGATGTCACTAGTTTGGCTGTAATTTGCTGAAGTAGCTTTTTGAAGAAATTGTGAGACTTGGGAGAGGAAGGCATCAACTTTCTTAGTCCGGACCCTACATCCACGGTAGCGTGATATTGATATAGTGTTTTTTTCATTGTTACAACATTGGGTCTCTGTTTTGGTAGAGTTTCAGTATGTAAAAATCTCTCTCTTTTACAAAGGGGCTCCTTCCTCATATTTATAGAGGAGAGGATGTTACAATAGTAATTACATATGCAGTAAATCTATTATATCAACATTTATTGTATAAGATAGAAGATGTAGACTAGATTTGATAGAAGATGTAGACTAGATCTCTGCTTTTGGGTGCTGTAGGCCGTATTTTGCAGGTAATGATTTAACTTTTCTATTTGGCGAGCTTTTGGTTACAAGTTGTACCTCGTTAGGTCGCTTGCTCGACCCTGGGAACAGTGAGTTTGATCCCGCACCTACAGGGACGAGGCGGGGTCGATGAAGTCGCTTCGTGATGTGACGAAAACGATCCTGAGCACTACCCGAGCTAATTCTCTCGTCGATTTCAGTCTTCTCGTTAGCATTTTCGGCCTTAGCCAATTTTTACATCTAACACAAGCCCCCCAACTCGCAGCTCGCTCTGCAGGCTAAGAGTTGAGACTCTTCGATTTCTGAATCATCAATCTTTTTCTAAGACTATCGTTCCATTTGTCCTAGGCCATGTTTTCTATGGCACGTGTCTGTCGGCCATTACTGGGTTAACTTAGCCTTTCCCGAGGCCATCAATGACAACGGTTGGGAGAGTGGTTCCAAACTCTTCAATAGAGACATCCCCGACTCTATATAAGGAAGCCACAACCCCTTATGGCTCTTCATTCAAGCTATGGAGTTTCCTAGTAGGCCTCCATCGTTTTCAGTATTCTATCATTCATCAAAGGTGTATATGGTCTGCTGCATATGTAACTTGGAAGACTTATTTTCTCTGGTAACGTGGAAAGATCTTGCACGAATCTCAGATTGTGTCCTTCCGACCCTACCATGAGGCAACTGCTTGGCCAACCAAGCTCCTGAGGCTTCTTGATATGCATTTTTTAGGAGGCGCAAGTGGTCAGGGACGAAGGGATGTAGCGCTACCGCTGATTGTACATTGGAAGAAGAAAGTTGCAGCCTGTGGTCCCTAGCAAATCGGGATGCGGCCCTTCGCGGCCGATCCTCCTCCTTAGTCATAGATTTTTCCTTTTGTATTTTGCTCAATCCGTACCTAGGACTTTCTGATGTACATTTGCCTCGAGGTCTTTTAATGAATAAAATTGCCTTTTTGCATTTTCTACTTGTTATCTTTGTTTCTTGTGTGCATGTTGCTTGATCGATCTGAGTTATTTGTATTCGTCTGAGAAATCGTGCTAGAGGCGCGCACACTTGGTCACAAGTGAGTTACGAATTAGAGCGATTTTGCTTCCCAGCCAACATCGGGACTAGTCAAGTAAATGATTTCGTATGATAGCTGCGAAGTTAACAATGGGCGATCTTGTATCCGAGTCGATCTTGTGGCCAAATAAATGAGCGCGCATGAGAGTTGGGAGATTCAACATTTTGTTGCCTTGAGTGAACAATCGATTTTCAATTCTTTACGCTTCAGCGACCATGAAATCACGCTAGTGTTAAGTGTTTAAGAGTGCCTCCGCACCTCAATGAGCACATAGCCGCGTTGGCAAAGCGAGCATTTTTTAGTGCCTCCGCATCTCAACGAGCACGCAGCTGTGCTGGCAGAGCGAGTATTTTTTAGTGCCTCTACACCTCAGCAAGCACACAGCCGTGCTGGCAAAGCGAGCATTTTTTAGTGTCTTCACATCTCAGCGAGCACGGAGCCGCACTGGTATAGTGAGTATTTTTTAGTGTCTCCACACCTCAGCGAGCACGCAGTTGTGTTAGCAAAGCGAGTGTTTTTTAGTGCCTTCACACCTCAGCGAGCACGCAGTCGCACTAGTAAATCGTTCATCAATTCTTCTCCGCAATGAGCTCCGGAGGGCCTCAACTAGACCAAAGGTCATAATTGGTATAAAAATTATGTGCAAGGTTTGGGAAATTGGCCGCATGAGAGCTACAGATACTGCAAATACTTAGAGGCAAGGAAGGAGAAACTAACTGACATCACGCAAATTAGCAAACAGCTTTTAGGAAAATAATCATATTTACATTCACCCCGAGATTTTGGAATACAATGTCAGTGTATAACCTGGAATGAGCCCCCCGGCTCTTGGTTGGTACCAGACTAGAGAGGTTGCCCTATAGGTTGCACTACGTATCCCCTCAAGTGACCTTTTCGAATTAGATCTTCAATTGCATCCCCGAGGGCCAGACAATTTGGCGTCCCATGCCCGGCCTCATAATGATAGGCACAGAACTCATCTCTGTTTCTCTGCCTAAATGGAGTTCTCAAGGGCTTAGACCTTCCGAAATTTTCCCTATCCTTTTCGGCCAAATAAATTCTATCTTAGGGATCCGAGAGCATGCTATACTGCTCAAAACGGCTCGAGTACTAAGGTCACTCATCCTTGGACCTTTTGGATTTCTTTGTTGCCTGTTCAGTGGGTCGGTCCCTTTGATCCATGTCGCTCCTCCTCTTGCCACAAGATGAATTGGCCCTTTCATCCTTCTTGTCAGACCTTTTTAGGCCGAAGGTCTCTTCCCATTTGATCTACTTGGCAGCTCACTCGTAGAATTCAGTGAGGTCTTTCACCGAGGACTTGTACAGACTTTTGTATAACTTTCCATCTTTGTGGAGTCCCATGGAGATGGTGGCCAGCATGGTTTCTTTAGATGGGTTTTCCATAGAGTTGGCTTCGAGCCTGAACCTAGCAATGTAGTCCTTAAGCGGCTCATGCCTACGTTGGAAGACCATAGCGAGGTGGCAAGAGAGGACCAATTGTCTTTTCAGCGCTTGATACTGGCTAATGAACTTCTGCCGGCAGTCTTCCCAATTGTTAATTGAGTGGGTTGGGAGACGTCTGAACCAAGCTCATATAAATTAATTATTTATATTAAAAATATTAATTTAATATAAATATTAATTAATATTAAATAATATAATTTTATATTAATTTAA
>JANHAO010023654.1:0-11839 GCA_026873985.1 Saraca asoca
ATTGTGATTTTACGAAATATGATGAGTTTCATAATTATTGATGTGAGTGCGAAATATTATCTGCCTATTGATTATGAAATTTGCTATCACTTGATTGCAAAATCATCCCAGTAATTGTGTTCCTTTTATGTGACAATGGGTTTGGAAATTAAATTGTTGGCTTGCAATCAAAAATACATATGTCATTGCTTTTGATGGCAGTTAATAGGGTAGAACTGCATATTTTGCATTTTGTTGGATGCCCAGTAGGTTCTTATTATATACTCTGGGCCATTATTTGATATTATGTTGATATACAGGTCATGATGGGCGTGTTGCCCTTTTGTTGTGTATGAAGGCTATGTGCCTGGATGTCCGAAAAATAGGGGAAACTCTGCCAAATTTTCGATAGGAAGTGAAAAGTTTGACTGTAACCAATCCTTCTATTATTTTTCCCCTCTCTCTATATATATGTGTGTGTGGGGATTGTTCTTTGACTGTTTTTGTTATATAAAATTTTGCTAGACCTTTTGGCACCTGTATTGGATTATTGTTGAAGTGACTCCACTACTGTAAGTATATTTTTATTAGTATATTTAGTTTCTCAAAATCAGTTATCTGTATTAATCATTCGAATTTTTATTAACAGCGCGAGTATCAATGGCTCCGAGGAGAAGGCACTAGTAGTGATGGAGATATCTCACTAGCAGCAGACAATACCCCCTTCCGCCAACTTGTTGGGGGAAGGAAACAAAAGGCTAATATTTGGTCGCAGGGTGAGTTAGGCCCTCTCTTGCTTTCCTCTGTAGGAGCATCATCTTCTTTGCCTATGCCAGATAATGTTGAGTTGATAAATTTAAGGGCTAAGGTTACTGCCTTTACAGTAGAGCTCACGAGCAAGGATGCACTCTTCTTGCTGACACGCGAGGGTGCTTACAGCGTAATGAGCAAAGGATGGAGTATTTATATCAGCAGCTACACATTAACCTTTCATCAATCAGTTCGTCTCCTGATGTCCACCCAACAGCTCTGAGCTCTATGATCCAGCATCACACAATGCATAGCACCATCCAAAGGAGCCACATGATAAATTTGGTGTAGATGATGAATCTTAGGGTACATTAGTTTTTTACTTGATTTAGATGTGACTAATTAGTTTTCTATTTATAATGGATTTATATTTATTGTTACTTTGATTTGGATATTTTTTATGCAGTAAATTTACCTTTAATGTTTAATTGATTGATTTTATTATGCACTACAATTGAATGAGTTTTAGATTGTATTGGATTGGATTTGTAGCATTTTTATGTGATAATCGGGTGTCAGTGATCGAAATAGTCACTAAAAAAAGTGTTTGCAAAAACTGTTCACAGGTTTAGCGATTGAATTTGTGACAAATTTTTTTTTCACATTTTACTATTTTACGATCGAAATAGTGATTAAAAATTTTAGTAACCAACATTTCTATAACTTAGCAACCGAACTATTACCAAATATTGGGTGGAAAAATTTTGCATTTTAGCGACCAAAATAGCAATCAAAAATTTCGGTCACAAAAAATACAAAACAGTGACCAAGTTTAGAGATCGAAATAACGATAAAAAATTTCAGTCGCTAAATTCAACGACTGCCCAATTTTGGTCGCTGATTGTTCTACGACTGGGTGTTTAGCCACTTTTTTTTTTCGGTCGTTGTTCGGTCAATAAATCTATCTGTGACCGAAATTTATATTTTAGTAACCAAAATTTTCGATCGCTAAACTGTTTTTTTTAGTGGATGTTTTTAGCCAAACTTTCACATATAATATTGAATAAATAAAATATTTTTTATTATCTTAATTTTTATAATTATATATATAAGTAAATAAAATTATTCTTATAAAAAATATTCTCCGCAAAAACAAATTCACCGTTGGTTGTAGAATTCAAAGAGTTACATAGCGTTCAACTAGGAGGAGAATACACCCAGAATCACTTTGGCCAACATGTAATTGCGTTATTCAATTTTTTAACTCATAACAACGGCAGAATATAAGTTCTCATACTACCAATTTAGCAAAGTTAAATATTATAATCAATTTTGCTCACCACATATTTTTTATCTGAACAATGAATATAGTACTCGTTTTTTTTTTTATTATAGAAATGGCACATAAATGATCCGTACATCTCAATTGGTGTCCTAATTTTTATATTTACAACTAAATTGTAATTTGCCGTGACATAGTGAGGATTCGACTCAGTCGAGGTATTAAAAAATTAAAAATCAAAGTATATTATTATAATTAATATATATTTTTAAATTATAATATAATATTATAATTTAAAATAAACTACATTTTACATGAGTTTTGAAAGAATAAACCTTATACAATTAATTAGTCCTACTTGATTCAGTTAGTTTTAGATGAATTTAGTAATTCCTTTTTCATTGATTATAAAAAAAAGACTAAATTTAATTAAAAATAATAAAGTATTATAATTTATGATTAATTTTTGATTTAAATATGACGTGATTCAATATTTTAATAAGGATAAAATTTAAAAACAAGCAGAGTATTTTAAATGATACACATAAGATTTTAAGAATGTCAGTTTAAAATCACATTGACACAGGAATATATATATCTCTGATACTACTAGTTTGAATAACCAATATCATGTTTAAAATATATTTTTGTATTGTTTATACTTTAGTTAACTCGAAGAATGGTATATAAAATAAACTTTCGAAAATTGATCACTTTAGAATAAAATGAATATACGTATATAAACAATAAATATAAATTTAAATTGTGATTATGAACCTTACAAAAAATATATAAAATATGAAAAAAAAATACAATTGTTACATTGCCAAAAAAAAAATTGTTTATACAAACTGCGTTTTAAAACCATAAGTACGTACTATTGTAATTCAATTAATATAATAAATACAAACCCATGTAATAAACAATATTGTTACACTGGCAGTTCTAGCTAGGGATATAGGTGAAGCTTGATTGATATTAGATCTTAAAAGTGTGGAAGAGCTAGTGGTGGCTAGTAACATATTTATTGATTAAAAGCAAACTGCACAGTAAAATAATAAATTATGATTTGTCTTGTAGTTTTAACAGTTGAAGATGCATAGGCAGACAAAATCCTGGCACATTCCCCAAACAGCACTCTCTCCAACCATGCAAAGGTTACTGCAAGCATCACCATCGAAACAAGGACCGTGAAATCTTGCACTTGGCTTTGAACAAAGGTTTTGTTTCGGCGGGCACTTTTTGATGCAGACACATAAAGTCTTGACAGTATCCCGAATTTGCACTCTCTGCTCCCGTGCACAGGTTATTGCATGCATCGTCATCAAAACAAGGTCCATGAAATAATGCACTTGGTATTCCACAAAGATCATCATCTCCTTTCACAATATGCTCATCTGCACGTACCATAAAAGAAGAGGAAGAAAATATTGGTTTTTAATCTCTAAAGAAAATAGAGACACATAACATACATATAATTAGAAATATATAATAAATTATTTTACAGATATAATTAAATTATTTTGAGATTAATTGGCATTTAATATGGTATAAAACTGTAGTAAAGAGTTAAGGGTTCAATCCTTAATTACTACCTTCCACACTATTCCAAATTATAATTAAAGTAAGAGAAAAATATATTTTATCCACTTATGATCGATATAATTTTAATTTCAATTTATTCATTTATGATTTAAAATGTCAAAAAAGATAAATCGTAATTTGTATTATTAACACTTTATTCATTCATATTAATTTTATGTCCAAATATAACGGAATTTATCATATGAGTAAAGCACTTAAATGTGTTAAAATGACATCATACTAATGGAAAAAAATGATAGAATTAAAGTGATTATCTTATATGTTTATTTTTGAAATAAAGTCATGTGATAAATATAGAGGGCGCTGGGCAAGCATTTGAGTGCTTCGTATTAGATTTCATACTTCCAGATCATCATTTCCGTCAAACAAAGATAGAGACATACCAATCAGAGGACTTGATTAAAGAAATTGAATCTAAGACATTTGTGTGTTTTATCTATGCTTCAAACTCGGAGAATTCTCATGTGAGAGTCATGCTTCTAAATTGCAATCCATGGCTACAATATTATTGTTATATTAAGTTTCACAACTACAAACTTTTATAATTTTGATCCAGAATAATATTTTTTTTGCGTTTATCCGTAATTTTTCTAATCGCAACCATAACTTTAATTCACAACCATGTATGGAGTGGAGGCGTATGTGAATATAATAAAATTATACTTTACCCATTTGTATATGATCCTATTTTCAATACGTCTATATATAATTTAAATTGTCATAATAAAGCAACGTAAGGTTTTAGTTGGTAACATTCTGCCCACTTGTGATTATATTTTATTCAAATATAATGAAAATTATCATGGGTTAGTCGCGTGCTTCCTCCATTAAACTGAACCGAACTACATACAATTAGCTGCAGCTAGTTTGGGCTAGTAACAACTGGTTATGACCAATGATGGCTGGATTCAGCTAGCAAAAAAGTTGCGTGAGGGTGAATGGGTAGCGAGCTAAAAGAAAAAAGGGCGACAGTAGAGAGAGAGAGAGGGGTATCCAAGAGGGAGAGAGAAAAAAAATGGGAAATTTGAGTAACAATGAAAACCATAAGCAAACAAAATGTTAACAACACAAATCATAGGTTACACCTTCTTAATACTTTAAATTATATGCGGACACATTAAAAATAACATCGTGAGAGTAAAGTATAATTTTCTGAAATAATTGATGATTCTGCTGAAACATAAATTTTTAGGATAAATTCTCACGTCAAAACATTTATGATATTGGAAATTGTAAACTATTCGTGTGCGGTGGGTACATGGGTATATGCAAGAGAGAGAGAGAGAGTATCCATTACTGGAGAAAAGAAGGGTAAGGCATATGAAGGCAATGAAGTTGGAAAATTTACAGAGTAAGGTAGCCATGTAATTTAGCGAGGAAGAGCTAGCTTTCATTGAAGTTGGAGTTTGAGGCCAAGAGTTAGGTTTGTATAGGAAGAGCATGATTGAAGGTAATATATGGACATCAACATGTGGACAACTGGAAAAATGGTCGAAAATACATTGTACGTATGATTGACCTTGTGATTGTCAACCTATGAAGGCCCCGTTCTTTTTCTTATGTTTGTTTCTTTGGATCCAGATGGCGTTCTCCGGCAGCCACAGCATCATCTGTCTAATGTCCATCCTAAAGACGCGGCATGTGTTTTATTTTTACTGTATATTCTACTGTTGGTTCACATTTTAGTCTTCGTAGAATCAGTATAGGATTTCAAACGCTGTTCATAATTTTTTTTTGTAACTTAATTGACTGATTATATTATATATTCAATTTGATTCATCTGTCGCCTATTTTAAATTAGTCGCTATGCATGAGCATTCGTTATTAGCTAAACTAACCCAAATGAACATATATGATAGTGTATAATACGATTTTGAATATTGTGTTTCATCCCAATACATTGCCTTCTAACCTTGTATAGAAATTTTTTCTTTTCGGAGCTATGATATAAGCAAAAAGAATTTATATAGTAAAATGTGGGGCATTTGTTAAAATAATTTGTTTTTAGTAATTAAACCACTAATATTACATTTTTATTTATTTTAGTAATACAAGGTGGCCAAAATTTATTACAAAAATAGGAAAAAAGCAATTTATAAAAATTCTCATACCCAACCAACCAAAATCGGTGCCATTTGGAAGTACTCCGTGTATTTCCACTCTTTTATTTTAACACATTTGCACTTTCGAATACATGACTGATTTAGAAAATGTGTAGCAACATTAATTGATATGATTTTAACAAGCAGCATCAATAAATTTATTGTCATTGCAAACAGAGAGCAAGCTGCGATTGGCCCAAGTTTCAGAATGCAAACAAATGTAGTGTTTAAGTGCTTTAAAAAAAAAAAAAAATTAAGCCCTTGCCATGTTCCGCTGCGCTGTCCATTTCCACATGGTACTGCTTCCAACAATTTTTACCTATCCATGAAAAAATGAAGAGAAAACAAAGAAAGATAGATATACATTCAATTATATACGGTTCTCAAGAGCATGCATATCCACTGTTTGATATATTAAAGAGACACCAACCCATAGCCCAAAAGAGGAGAAGGGCTTGCTAGGCTGAGGAATGAGTTGGCGAAGATATATCCATTGTTGCTAGGGAGAGGTTTGTTTGGTTGGAGCTCAAGACTCTATATACAGAGCAAATCAGGAGCAAGAAGCATTAATTTAATGTACTTAATTGAAGTACGTGCTAGCTCATACGGTTCATATCCAGGTTCGGCTGATTCTGTCTTTTTGTTACTCTCGTTGGTATAGGCATAATAAATCTAAAATCAAATATCCCATTCATGATAATTTAGAATACCACATGATGTATAATTAAATCAGATACCTAATGGAGCAATATGATCAAATAGCAGAACCAACAAAAATAATTTAGCAGGAATTAGGTCTTTCTTTCCGCTCTTCTCAAATTTGACTATTCTCAATAGGTAAAAACTATATTATGAGGAGTGAAAAGGACACCAAGCCATACACTTTATTAAAACCTTAGTTGCCTCCCAATAAAAGGTTTATTAAGCTTTAGGCCTACACAATTATCAAACCACACCAAATTATAAAAATGTACAAAACCAAGATCATATTTGATTGCCATTTAAATTTGGGTCTCTTGCAGGACTAAATCAGTCTATTTTTATTAAAACCAAAAATCCCTAGTTAATAGCAGCTCACTCAACAGAAAATTCTAACAGCCAACTCAAAAGCATCAACTGCAAAACATGAAGCCTGTTGTTACCCCAATTTTGTAGTCTCATAGAATGTTGCATTATAGTTATTTATCTTCATTTTTTTTTTTGTTTTAGGTTGGAAAGGGAAATTTTGGTTTGGCTTGTAATAGTATGTCCATGCCGCTATTATTTGGCAAGTAAGAAGATATCATGATTTTAAAGTGGAATTTATAATCATAGGATTATGCATAATGTTGCTGTTGTGATGGACTTTGTAAGCAAAATTTAGATCCAGGGATGATACATAACTTAATAGCAAGAGAAGCACTTTAGACCTGCACAAATTTGCCGTAAAAGGATTCACATGATTAGAAGGGTCATACACACACACATGAAGGAGCCTGCACGTGCAACCTGTGGACCACTTAAGTTGTGACCCTTCCATCTCATTCATAAAAAGCTCTCTTTAGTATCTCTTTCTCTCTTTTGAATAGTAACTTCTTAATTATATAGACTCTCGTTTCTCATCTTGCTCTCATTTTTATCCTCTCAAACATACTTCTCCCAACTCTCACCTCATCTCTTTGAATCACCGTATTTCTTGCTCAAGGTTTGATTGATCTTAGAGAACTCAATATCAATTAAAGTGTATTTGAAATGCCTTTCTTGTGTACTTAGTTTCTATGCTGCATGTTAATTTCCTTGCAATTTGTTTCTCTTGCTTTCAGAAGGGAGGATATGATGGAATTGGAAAAACTTATATCTAGAAAGCAGTCACTTCTTTATTGTGTTTAGAAGGAAGGAATGTCTTAACAATAACATCAAGTGGCATTGCTTCTATTCTTCTATCATGTGGATGTACCGCTTACTCTTGAACTACTATCCCCTACATATCAATGAGGACTTTATATGCAATACTTGACAAGGAATCCCACAAGCTATATTTCTTAGAAGAACATATTTAATTATTTGGAAAGAAGCACCAATGGTTCAAAAGTACTACTTTAAAGCCCTTGATAAAAGTGTGAGAGATATCATGCAACTTGACAACACAAACAACCATTTAGTACCATTTGGTGGGAAAACAATTGTATTTGAAGTAGCTTTCAGAAAAATTCTATTTGTAATTCCCAAAGGTAGTCATCCTAACATTGTCATTGCAACATTAGACTCATCTTACTTATGAGATTCTTGTCATGTCTTAAGGCTGACCAAGAACATGCATCTTTTAACACCATCATCAAACACATGAGAAATGGAGAACCGAATGATGGAGAAGCTAACATGCAAAAACTAGATTGTTTGCTAATCACTGATTATTCTGATCCTATAGAAGCAATTGTCCTATCGACATATCCATCTATACAAAAAAAACCAATGTAATAAGGAGACATTACATGATTATGTGATCTGATCACCTAAGCTAAGCATTGTCGATGAAGTCAACCCTTACATGTTGTCACAAATTAATTCAAAACAGAGAGAATACTTAAGCTCAAATTCAATTTGCAAAACAAGCATCAATAGGGCATATCAAGTTAATTTGTTAGCATTTTAGGTACTAAATTATAACACTCCTACTAGGTTAGAATGTATTGGGTCTGGAATTGGGCTAAATGGGTTAATAGGAAGGTGAAAGGTTAGTCTCTAGGTTTAGGCTGACCGACAATTAGTAGTCAATCTAACTAGTTGACTGGCAACCTTGGGTTGAACAAAACCCTAGTCATGCCTGAATTGTAGCAATGGAATCTTACATTGGCCAGAAGGTCTCTAATGGCCAGAGCAATACTAGAGGAAGGTCTCAATATACATCAGGCATAGAGGTTTAATCAAGGTAATTCAAAGAGCTAGAATAACGTTATGAGTTTTTCTAATCTTATTAGGATATAGAAATTGGTCTTTAATAGTTGTACCTTGCTTATGTGAGGTTTATATCATTTCCCAATTAGATCAGGCTATCGAAATGTCCATGCATAGAGTTCTAAAGGGAAAAACTTTCCAAATTAGGTGAGTGGTGGTTTCAACCTTGACTAGCTCTATTTCCAATATAATGTTTCCAAAACTCCTAAATGTTTCTATGTGATAGCATTATCAGGAATGGTCCTAGGGACCATATATGTTATGTGATTATGTGATACTATGAACATGAAATGTATGTGAATGCTTGTAGTACGCTAGTTTAGGGTTGAAATTAGAGATTATCAAATATTTAGAAACTCTGACTTTTTACATTTATGAATTAATATATGAGTTAGAAAGAATCGAAAAGTAATGCACGTAAGCTAAATGTTAGTAATGATGTTTAATAAGGTAGGGATGAAATTTTAGCAACTAAAATGTTGATGATAGGTTTAGTGCAGATTAAATAGTTAAAAACTAAAAGGGTAGAATGGTACATGTTAAGGTAGATCAAAAGTTAGGCAATTATTCAGACAATGATATTTGTGATTATGACTAGTTCATGCAAGTAAGGGGGACCTATTTTGACATATGGAATTTCAAAAACATGATTAGTACAAATTACCAAGTACTGACTTGTGAACCAATGAGCATACTTGTGTCATAAAACTTTTTTTTTTAATTTGAAATTCCTGAAAACAATTCAGAAAATATAATTTGCCACCTTTATTTTAAAATCCATGATATGCAATATTTTAATAAAATTATTTTCAAAAAATGTTTTCTTAATTTTTGAAAACAATCATAATTCCTTTCATAAATCATAAAACATTTGGATCTTATTTGATTGGATGAACACAAATTATAGGAAAGTAACAAAGGGATCCATGTACCTAACAGCAACACATATAAGTTAAGAAGTCCCCTATAACTAAGATATCCTCAATGGTTCCATTAATATAAAATTGTTAAAGGAATGTGTGTATATAAACCAAGTACTCAATAAGCAAAAAATTGTCAACCTAACTTTGGATTGAAAATGTTTTGGGCATACATACATATATAACATGTAACATAGAATATGTTATATGCGAAAATCGATTCAACCTAGATGGACCTGCGAGTAGTACGAGAGTGGCAAAAGGACCAGCTCAAAGGATATTCAGATCGCTCTACCATCAGATCATGTCACGAGTCGACCTCATCAGCTCAAGCTCGTGCATGACAAAGCGAGCTCGACCTCTCCATCCCCGAAGACGGGCATGTCCCCAAGCTGAACGATTTGGCCAATGAAGTACAACTAGCGACTTGAGAGCTTGCTAGACAGAAGACCCGTTCACACTCTGCCCAGGAAACATGTCGAGCCCACCTGCAGAAGACAATCTGCAATAGCTAAATAACAAGATTTTGCCTATCCATTCTATCTTGTACAATAAATATTGATGTAATAGATTTACTGTATATGAAATTACCATTATAACCTCCTCTCCTCCATAAATATGAGGAAGGAGCCTTCTGCAAAGAGAGAAGAACGTCTTGGATGTAGGCAGAAACTCTGCCAAGACAGAGAAAGAGAGCTAAAATATGCTGAAACCCTAAGAGGAAGGAAACCTATATTCTGAGGACTTTGTAGAGATACTTTCACAATAACATACAACCGTGGATGTAGGGTCCGGTTCTATCCGAATTTGGTCGAACCACGTTAAAAATCTTATGTCTCTTAACTACTCTTCCCTTCATCTTTGTGTCTCTTGCTGATTTGTTGTGTTTGAACTAACGACAATCAGAGATCTCGAAAGAATCCTCCCATTGGCTGAAGTTTAGCTCAGTACCAAAATTCGATGTTAACATTTTTGGCGTCGTCTGTGGGGATCTGATCTATTTTGGTTCATCTCCCACTGTAATGGCCAAGGGAAGAGCCACCAGAGCTTCAAATGCATAACCCAGTCTTCCAGAGGGTCATGTCTCGATGGTGGACTCATCCACCGCTCCCGTCATTGATGCAACTGCTAGCGTTCCCCCAGCCAACTCGGTACAACTAATTCTCACCGCTAATGGCATTGATGGAGTGCAAACCTGGCTCCAATGCTAGGAGAAACTTGAACACATGATGGGAGAGCTAGCTAGAACAGTTATATTATTAGTGCAAGGTGTGCAGAGATAGGCCAAAGACTCAATGCTCGTGGATGTTTTCCAATAGCAGCAAGCTAAACGTTTGGGCAATCCCTCAATATTCTCCTCCTCTTCACTTGTTTCTCTTGATTCAACCTCCTCTTCTTCTTCTTCAAAAATACGAAGAGATGCTCTTTTCCTTTTTGTCACTCTAGAAGTTGTAGTGGTCTGAATGGAAGTGGATGCTCTAGTATTATGGATAGGTTTTTTAGCTCCAGAAGCTAAAGCTACATCATCCTAAGTCAAATCATCATCCTCAAATACAAAATCATCTGCTACATCAAGCTCTTCTTCCACTTTGCCAAGCATCCACTCATTGCAATCATCAATTTCCTTCAATGAGATTGGATCAATGGTGTCACATTCATCAAATCTCCGCATCAGGGCCCTATTATACTTCATATAAACCAATTCATTCAATTTTGATTAAGCAAGCCTATTCCTCCTCTTTGTATGAAGATTTTCAAACACACTCCAGTTTCTTTCATAACCAGAAGCACTACAAGTGAGGCTGAAAACTTTTATGGCAAATTGTCTCAAATTAGGAGCTGATGCACCATTAGTAGCCCACCAATCAGATGGTGCCCTCAATTTCCTGTTCCTAAAGGCCAAATTAGTCCCAAGGGTACCTAAAGCATCTCTATATTTTGCTAACTCCCCAGAAATTTTATCTTGAATTTCAATATTTGGAGTCAATCTCTGAATGTAATTAATTAAACCTAAGTTTACCTCTTCATTAGCATCAATGTTAGAATTTTCATAAAAGAACTCAGGGTCAACTAGTATCCAGCAGCATGCAAAGGCCAGTGAAGTTGCACTTCTCATCTTCTATCAAAATGTTGAAAATCTCCCTATATCTATCTTCATTGTTATCCAAAGCCTTGGCAGTGACTTCTTTTGCTCTATCCATAGCTTCATAGATGTATCCCATTGGAGGTTTCCTTTCACCATCAACCAATCTAAGTACTTCAACCAA
>JANHAO010023655.1:0-11834 GCA_026873985.1 Saraca asoca
TGGTACAAGAAGTTCGATTCATTCATGGCCTAACATAGTTTCAAGAAGACTGATATTGACCATTGTGTCTTTATAAAAAGGTATGCCGGCGATAATTTCATCATACTTTTGCTTTATGTTGATGATATGCTAATTGTTGGGCATGATAAGAAGAAAATCACTACTCTTTAAAAGGCGTTGAACAAATCCTTCGCAATGAAAGACTTAGGGCCAGCAAAGCAAATCCTTGGGATGAATATCTCTCGACATCATTCCAAGAAATTATTGTGGCTATCTCAAGAGCAATATATTGAAAAAGTTCTTGAGAGATTTAACATGCACGAGGCCAAGCCAATTGGCATTCCACTTGCTGGACATTTTAAGTTGAGTAAAAGGTAAAGTCCAACAAATGAGAAAGAGAAAGAAGATATGAAAAAGATTTCATATTCATCCGCAGTTGGTAGTCTCACGTACACTATGATATGTACAAAACCTGATATTGCCTATGCCATCAGTATTGTGAGTCGATTCTTGTCTAACCTGAGGAAAGAACATTGGACTACTATGAAATGGATATTTTGATATCTTCATGGTACAACCAAGAGGTGCTTGTGTTTTGGTAAAGAAAAGCATGTGTTAGAAGCATACACGGATGCAGACATTACTGGAGATGTTGATTCTAGAAAATCGACATCAGGATACTTAACTACTTTTGCAGGTGGAATTGTGTTATGGCAAGCTAAACTTCAAAAAAGTGTGGCACTTTCTACTACAGAGGTGAATACATCATAGCTACTGAAGCATTCAAGGAGATGTTATGGATGAAAATTTTCCTCTATGAGTTGGGCCATGAACAAAAAAATTATATGGTGCACTGTGACAATCAAAGTGTGATACACCTAGCTAAAAATTCAACATTTCACTTTCGTTCAAAGCATATTGATGTTCGTTATCATTAGATACAAGATGTGTTGGAAGAAAAGCTTTTACAACCTAAGAAGATTCACACCAATGATAATTGGTCTGATATGATGACCAAGATGATACCGACCAAGAAATTCAAAGATTGTTGCCAAGGTGCTGGTGTGGTGGTGCCCCTCAATTAAGCCGAGAAGGGGGAGATTTGTTGGGTGTCCCTCAATAATTGATGGGACATCATAATCAAGATCATCTAAATGATATCAAATAAATGAAAAATGAAAAATGGAGGTTCCAAAGTCTTGGAATTTCTCTTTGACTATTGAAATTATCACAACCATCTTAGAAAAATGGAGATTGCTTTTTCAAGGATTCTTGGAAATATGAAAAACAATTAATTTTCACTATCTCATTCTTGGATGAAGCCAAAAATGAAGCAAGTTCATCTCCAAGAGTGATAGAGTGAGAGTGAGTTCTTGTAATCCTCTTTAAAAGAGAGAGAGAAAAAGAATTATTCTAGATTACCAACATACTTGGTGAGAGTTAAGTTTAGTATTAAAAATCATCTTTGTTGGGTGATATCAAGAGAAACTCTTGTATCAAAAAAATCATCGTAATCCTACTTCATAATAGAGACTTTTTTTTGGATCCTGAGGTTTTTCTTTTTCACTGAGAGGATTTTCCACATTAAAATCTCGATATTATTTCTTCTTAACTTACTCTCTTTATTTTCTTATTACTTATTTTAATCACATAAAGAAGGAAAATTGGTTCTGATATTTCTCAACAGTAAAAACCATAGATTGTGTCAATGATAAATTTAGATATATAAGATCTACAAAAAAAAAAAATACAAGTAATTAAAATCGAGAACACTCCAAAGTCAAGTTAATTATCTTGTCAGAAGATAAAAATAGAATAGAAGTCAAGACCCTTACCAAGAGAACGTATATTAAAGAGCCATGCATAGACTAGTATTTTTGAATTTGGGTCTACTCAATTGATTCTTGACATGGTAAAACGATCATAGGCCAAGGTATGTATATTTTGGATTGTATCACCAATTAAACACTGGTTGGCCATTTACAATTAAAAAGCAGAATCAAATCCAACATCGACAAATCTGATCAGAAATATAAAGTTTCAAGCAGAGCTGTTATAATCATTTGCAAAGTTGAAGCTCGGTTGAAGGCGTGTGGCGGAATCGTACGTGCCAGAGCTTGTGACTAAGACGCCAAGTTGCTGCATGCCAGTGGCTGAGCTGCTGCCGTCAATGGCTTGAAGTTGGTGCCACAGCGTGAAGTTTCAAAGAGACAAAGACAGTGTTCGATCAGACCACAGATCTAAGAGGATGGAGAAGACAACCACTAGGGCCCCAAGTTTCTGTTCTGGCCTCTAAGCAGTGGGCTAATGAATTTTTTCCCCCCTCTTTTTTTTTCAAGTATAGAAGTGTTAAGTCATTTGTTTGGGTTGGATTATTTTGCAATGGGCCCATGAAGGTATGAAAGAAAGTACTTGATGCCTTGTGTTGGATGACAACAAAAATAAAAAATAAGAGTTTGACCTGCATCCATTCCTGTCGGATTACAGGAATCGCTGCCCATATGGACTGACCTATTTAAGTTCGTAACTAAAAATGGACCTAAAAATTTAGGCCCAACTTGCATAAAGCATAGGTTGGCCTGCAGAGTTTGTAGATCTGAGCTCGATTCTTCATCCCTACTTTTCAACACAACAAAAACTTAGGCCCAACTTGCACTAAGATCATAGGTTGAACTGCTTTGCTGCAACATGACACAGAAAGTGGAAGATTCATGCTATTGACTCGGGCAATTAAAAGTTCAGATTCCTTTACAACAAGCTACGATAATAGAAAGTAAGTAGAGAAAAGTGATAAAAAAGAGCAGTTCATATTAGATTAATCAAGACAACTAAGATCCGTGATACAACATTATTTGTCCAGTAAGCTTGAAACTTCAAAATCCATAATCCCATAAAGACTTCAAAACCCATAATCCCATAGAAACGTCAAAATCCAGTATTGCAGCTAGCTATCGCCAATATACTTGACTTGAACGCCTATGTCCAGCAAGGTCCAGAACCAATGAAGCGATGGACTTGTTGATTTGAGAATGAAATCCCTAGCTTTTGAGTTGATATGTGACGGTCCTGAGGAAGAAAAGATTTTGAATATCCAGCTCGACCCGAAATCCATAACGTATAGGTCCAATTTGGATAAAATATCCACTGAATCATATAAGATCCGGGCCTTTCTGCCAGCCTTAGAACCCAGAAGTTGCATGACAATTCAGCTGGTCTATCTAGCATTTGGATTTGGTTGCCAGTGATATTAATCAACTCAATGTAACAAAGAAACGTAAGTGTACAAGTGCATATTACGACATCTCAAAAGGAAAAAAGCAACCATCAATTTTTGTTTTATTCTTTTGTCTTTTATTATGCAAGTCAAGCTGCTTCTCTTGTGTAACATGCAGGGAAGCAATAATGAATCAGCTCACACGAGTTTGGCAACAAAGAATAATATAGTGTACCTTTAGGCTATTAATTGAGTCATTGTATTGTGTACTCGAGCTCTTTAGGTAGGGTAGCAGTGGACCGAGGCAGCCCGTAAGTCATCTGAAATTTGACTCCACTTTTTCACCTACTCATTCAGCTTCATGAGTTGAATAATATATAAATTAAATATTTTGATTCATTTAATATATAAGTCAAGTTTAAACTAAATAATGTTTAATGTTTTGAGCTGATTTGATTTGATACTTTAATATCATATTATGCACATATATGTATAAATTTATAAGTTTATATATATATATATATGTGTATTTTTAGTGAAATACTATAATAAATTTACTTATAAAGAGTATTATTATATTTTTGTTTGAATTTTTTGAATAATTATGTATTTATACTGTTTTCAAAAAAAATTATGTTATTTGAGCTCACCTGTGGGACTCATGAGCTTGTGAACTCAAACTAAGTTGAGGTTGAATTAAAAAATAATAATAATTCAATTATAAATGAATTAACTCATGAAACTAAATTAAAAATAATAAGACCAATATCAATTAACCTCAACTCAATTTGACTCGACTTCTTGTTAATTTCAGTTGAAAGTTAAGCGCTTTCTAAATAAACGATTCTATGAAGCTATGCCTTTATTATTATTATTTTAATATAGACTAATCTAAGCAAGCTTAATAATTTTATAGGAATTTTAATTTTTTTTATAATATTTCATTAAATTTGAACTCAAAACAATACCAAGGAGAACTTTGTTGCCATACGAGCCAGTGAGAAGCAACTCCATTTTCTTTTTCGGTTGAAAACTTGCAATTCTAGTTCGGCAAATATAGTTCTAGTGTGATGCTACATTGAACAAAAGCAAGTTACATTGATTTTTTTTATTATTATTATCATAATATAATATAAGTTTTGCGTGGATATATGTATAGTCTGAACTCTGAACTGGCTTTTGTTCTTACATAAAATGACTATAATATCTGTTAATTTAAAAGTGATTTTATGCATGAAATAAAATAACAAATTATCATATATAGACCTCTCTGTCCTTGTATATATGGAAATATGTGTTTTGATTCATATACTTGCATACGCTACAAGTTAAGAGAACACCGCTAGTAGCATCAGGGTTTGCCATCATTAGGCTTTGATGTAAATCTATGCAATATTCATATAATAAAATGTCACAAGATATAATTTAAATGGCTATATGATTTCATCAAGTGATAACCATAGTCAGATGTCTATTTCCCTATCAAATTTTCTCTTTCCTATCATAAAATTGTTCATACAACTATGGTGTGAAAGTAAACAAACAGAATACAAATTTTCCCAATAGGTGTGTTTTAATGATAAAAATAAAAGATATGAATAGTATGCTGAAAAATCTTCTTGTCAAGAATATTAAAAAAAAAAACAAATTACTCCAATCTCTCTTAAATTTAGGATTAATTACACATCCTTATTTTCGAAAAATTATCCTGACCTTTGGTCTGACAAATGGAGACAAGCGGCGTTAATGGGCCATGTCAAATGGTAAGACTACCAATCTATTTCTGCCAACTTATTTGTCTTTCCAAACTAAACATCTCATTCATAATTTTGCGTTCTTCTTTCTCTAAAATACTCCATCAACTCTATGTCCATTTTTCTCAAGAAATTTAGCTATTAGCAAGCGGAGTTGAAGTTGGAAGCTTGCGGGTTTGAGGATGAAGTAAAAAGGATTAGCAGTAAGGTTTGTGACCATTTTCATTCTTGCATTTGTGAATGTTTTGCTGAAACTTTAATACCCATTTACAATCATTTTGCTGAAATATTTGTATCCATTTAATAACATTTATTTTGTGTACGATTTGAGGTTTTGTTGTCTATATTCACCGGTTAGCTGTGGGTCTTTTCCCCATTTGATATCCACCATTTATTTTTTCTTGGATGTTTTGATTTCTGAGCTAAAGTTGAAATTTTGTAGCTTTTGATAACATCTATTTTGGTAGTATTTATTTCAAGTTGGTTTATTTAGTGAATGATTTTGTGGTGGAGCTAAAAATTTCGACTCATTAAATAGCATTTTTTTAAATACATATTTTATGGTAAGTTATTTTTTGTATGTTTTGATTGGGTTTTTTTTTTTTCATTGTAATCTAGAACCTTCTACCTCTCTATTTTTTTTATTCTTTATTGTCATATTATTTTCTGTTTGTTTATTCCATTAATAAATTGGTTTAAGTTTTTGTTAGCCATGCAACTGTGGCAATATTAATGGATTGTCTGTATATGCCCTGTAGAAAACGAATGCTTTGTGCAAAATGCAACACTGAATCAGTGATTGGTCAACACAAAAACAATGCCCTGTTTTGTTTTTTTTTTTGGTTATAGCCCTTATACCAATTCCTAATGCTTTTCATAATACCAACATTCTGTGAATTGAAGAATTGAATAGTGCCACTTAATTGTTGAATACTACTTTAGTGATAGAAAAAAATGCAGAATGGCATGTGAAAATGAACACTGTCATTGACTTAATGAATAGTGGCACTGAAATGGTGATGACATATGGCAACAAAGGCAAGTACTAAAATGAACATTGTCACCTAATGGTTACCTTGATACCAATATTGACGTATAGGTATATGTTTTTTTTGTAATTTTGTTTGCATTTAGTTTCTTGCCAGTGAACTTAGTTGCTAGCAATACTAACTTTTATGTTTTTCCTATTGTGTATCACAAAATGGTTCTATTAGGCTACTTTGTCCTCATATTGCATCATGGAAATGAGATTCAAGAATTGCAAATGTTGATCTAGATTGGTATTTATACTTAGACTTAGTCGATGATGCGTTAAATTGAATAGTGAGTGGTGATGGTGGCATAGAGCTAACAATTTTGTCGGAATATGAAGCTGCACATGTACAAGAGAGGCATTCCATTGAAGGGGACGATAACATCTATAAAGATGTTTAAGCTGAACACAATGGCAATTGAAATTGATGTTTTGACAAGTTAATCCCTTTATCAATCATTAGTGGCAAAGATTTCAATTTCTAAGGTTACTCAACCAACTCCTGATGATCCTAATACTGTTGTTGGAAAAGCTAAGGTGACCCAAACTACTAATGCGAAGGACAAGGGTAAGCGTGTGGCTAACAATGATGAAGCTATGGCTAGGCCTAACACTCTTTAGCCTCAGAATTCAAGATAGTGGAATTGGGATGACTACTTTGGTGGTCCTAACTAGAATCTCTTTGGGGATGGCTTTGTGACAAATGATTTTGGTGATGATGAAGATTATGGGAATGTTGTATAGAGTGACACTGATGAAGAATGGTAGATAGGCAAGGACCAAACCCAAGACAAAAATGATGAGTCAACTGATTTCAATGAAAAGAAAGTGGAAAGGGTGGATGAAGTTGATGGAGTCAGTGACTTTGAGGAGAACTGTAAGCACATGGGACAATACAATGGGAGTGACAATGATAAGGAGGAAGTTTATATAGATAGAGGGATATAAGGGAAACCATTTGTGCTAAATCCTGATGGCAAGATGCATCTACAACGGGGGTTACTGCTTCATGATGTCAAAAAGTTTAGGGCTATGGTGAGAGACTATATCATACAAGAAGGTTTTGAAATCATAAGAGTGAAGGATGAAAGGTCAAGAGTGACTTATATCTATGCAAGAGAAGGATGTAAATGGCGGATACATGTATTTCCAACACCAAATGATTGAACCTTCAAGATCAAAACCTACAATGGTGTTCACACTTGCATAACAACCACAAAGAATAGTAATACCACTTCTAGCTGCATTGCATAAAAATTGAACATCAAGTTGCATGATGATCCTAACATAAGTTATGCAAGCATGAAAGGAGAACTGAGAGAAAGGTATAGGCTAAAAGTACATCAAATGCAGCTTTATAGGACAAGGAGAAAGGTAAATGAAAACACCAAAAGGTTCTATGCCAAGTCATACAACAAGTTACCACCATGGTTTGATACATTGAGGGATACAAACCCAATATGTGAAGCACATATAGGCCACAAATGCATGTCACTTCCTAATTCAAGAGGATGCTTTTGTGCTTGGATGCTATGAAGAAGGGGTTTATGAAGGGTTGTAGGCCATGGTTGGAATCGATGGGTGCTATTTAAAGGATTCCTTTAGAGGGATCTTAATTTCTATAGTTGTCATAAATGGTAACAAGGGCATTTTTCTTGTTCCTTTGGTAATTATGGAAATTGAGTCCAAGGAAACATGGAAAATTTTCTTTTACCACCTACATAAGGCCTTATGCACTAAACTAGAATTCGCTACCCTAAACACTCTCACAATAATGAGTGACCAGCAAAAGGTACACCCTCATCACTTTTGTTTGTCCCTATTTGTTTATCCAGATTACATGTTTTTTTTGGTACATTACAATTGCTAAGTCATAAATGTGAATGGAATTAAGTTTTTATGTAGGAAATGGTGGAAGAAATGCCTTATGTTAAGCACAAATATTATTACAACTACTTGTTGAACAACTTCAAGCTTAATTATCCAAACATGGTGTTAAGGCCCCTTTTTTGGGCTATAACAAAGGCACCAACTACAAGGCCATTGGCAACATTGAGGCCTTTGAACTTAAACTTATTGACTGGCTATTATTTAGGCCTAAAGAAATGTAGGCTAGACACATGATGGATGCTATTATAGGCATATTGTGGTACATGAGGAAACAAGCTCATGAAGTCCTAAACAGGGATGAGTTCAAGATAAGAGAAGTCTAGCTCACATAGCTAACGATCCGCTCTCTGCAAGCTCACTTCACAAGCTCATCATTATTTTGCAAAGATCTACAGTGACCCCAAGCCAAAAGGCTAGTGAGATAGGGCACCAGACCAACTCACATTAGTTATCTGGTCCAGTAGACAGAGAGGGCCCATCCACAAAAAGTAACCTACAAAAGCCAACTTATAAGAAATTATACTATCTTACACATTTAATATTTAATGTAATAGAATTACAACTTATAAAATTGCATTTGTAACCTGTCATCTTCTATAAATAAGAAGAGGAGGATCACTATAAAAAAAAGGCTAAGATAACTATATTGAAACTCTGTAGAATCTTCTCTAAAGCAAAAATATTACCGTGGACGTAAGGACCGATGTTGCCTGATTTTGGCTGAATTACGTTAAAAATCTTCTTGTTCTCATATGGATTTCCCCTCCTCTTCTTCATTTTCTGTTCTTGTTTCATACTTGCTCAACTAGAATGCAATTTGAGTCCAAAAGAACTTCTCTAGTTCGTTGGATTTTGGCAAAACCAAAATCCACCATCAATATTTTAGCATTATCTATAAGGACTCATCTGCATTTTGGTTGATCCTTTGTGTTAGATTCATCTTCTGTTTAGTCGTAATGGCCAAGGGAAAAGCTGTCAGGAAGTCTCAGGCTATTCATAACTAGCTTGAAGGTCATACGGCAAGTTCTTCTACATCTCAAGCTGCTAATGGTTTACCCTCCTCAGCTCACCACCAACATTCCATTACTGTTCCTGAAGCTAATGAAATGCAAGAATAGCGCCAGCGCCAAGAAATACAAGAGGGGTTGATGAGAAAAATGGCTAAGGTGTTGTAGATGCTAGCATAAGTTTGGGGTATGTAGAAGCAAATCAAGGTTGTTATGCCCGAAGATGTTCTCTAATGACAAGCTAAAAATCCAAACAAGGCTAATTAGGAACATATCTCAGGCCACTATTTTCAGAACCAGGAGAATCAAAGGGATCAACAATCTTCCAACGAGCAATCCTAGGTGTGGGACCTATTCATGGAAGAGTTGTATTAATGGATAAAGCAGTTGGAGGAAGGTGTTTGAGCCCTGAGTGATCGAACTCGCTACGAGGAGAGGTCACCATTCGCTATCCAGATCGAAAGATATCCTCTCCCGCTCAAGCTCAAAGTCCCCTCGATTCTACTATATGATGGAAACAATGATCCATGTAAGCACCTGGACATATTCAATGTCCAAATGGATCTCCAAGTAGCCACCCTTTTTGTGAAATGTTGTGTCTTCTCACTACGTTAGGGGGCTTGCCTCAGACGTGGTTTAGAAGCCTCCCGACTCACAGCATTGGTAGCTAGGAGGAGTGCCAAAGGAAGTTCATAGATCAGTACCAAGCATTGAAGAGGCAGCTTGCATCACCCTATCACCTCATCATGATCTTCTAATGCAAAAAATGAGTCACTAAAGGACTACATCACCCAATTCAAACATGAGGTCAACAATGTAGATAATCCCTTAGACAAGTGTGTTTTAACAGTAGTCTTTGTTAGGCTTCACAAAGATAGGAAGTTGTACAAGAATATTTACAAGACTCCAGTTAAGGACCTGGGTAAGTTTTATGAGCAAGTCCTCAACTAAATCAGGTGGAAGGAGATCTTCAGTTTGAAGAAGTCTGAAGCTAGCCACTTGGATCAAAATAGAAAAAAGAGCACTCACGGAGATGGTAAAGACAGCTCCAATTTCCAACCCACCAAGAAGGCCTGAGCCAAACAACCTCAGCATCCAGGTCACCATGACAACTGTAGCATCTTGATAGAAGCTCAGGATAGGATCTTTGTGATAGAAAGGGACAGAGAGGACTTTGAAAGGCTTCAACCCTTAAAAACTCCCAGTAAGTCTAGAAATAACTAGGGAAGGTTCTACGCCATTCATAATGAGTTCGATCATATCACCTCAGAATGTTGGGCACTTAGGAATGCCATCGAAGACCTCATCAAGAGAGGTCGTTTACAGGATTACATTGTGTGACCTTCCAAGCAGTGACCTAGGCAGTCTCAGTGGGGTCCCGAACAAGAACAAACCCCCACAATGAGAATTATCGATTAAATTTTGTGTGGTAATGGTATTTTGAATTTTTGTGCTAACCTTTGAATAAATTATTTTTAGTAGAAGATTTCACTGGAGCCAGCTTGTTTGGGCACAAGATTGCCAACTAACTTGTTTGGGCACAAGATCACCCCTGGCACAAGATCGTCAACTAACTTATTTGGGTAGAAGATCACCCCTGGTATAAGACTGCCAACTAACTTGTTGGGGCACGAGATCACCCTTGGCACAAGATCGCCCCTGGCACAAGATTACTAATTAACTTATTTGAGCATAAGATTGCCCTTAGCACAAGATTATCAACTAACTTGTTTGGGCACAAGATCGCTAACTAACTTGTTTGGGCATAAGATCACCCCTGGCATAAGTTCACCAATTGACTTGTTTAGGCACAAGATCACCCCTGGCATAAGATCACCAACTCTCTTATTCAAAGTAACAAAACTTGCCAAGGCGCAGCTCTCATGTGACTTAAGATTTACAACTCACATGCGACTTAAGATTCGTAGCTCACATGCAATTTTCATTAGGCACAACCTTCATGTTGCCTAGATTCATTATTTGTCAAAGAAGTATGACCGATTGGTTACTTTAAATGTCTCATTGTATTATGATGATCAGTTGGAGTTATATTACTAGCAATATGCAGAATATTCATACAACAGAATACAAGAAACACAAGGAGAAAGTCATTCATTAAAAAAGCCTCGATGAGATAAATTTACATCAGAAAGAACCAAAATACAAGTCAAGCACACTATAACTATATATTATGGAAGAAAGATTGGTGCTCTAGAGGAGAGCCTCAGTTAGTAGAAGGGCTGGCAAGTACTCTTGCTCTTCAATTCTTTCCCTTGCTACCCTTCTTGGCTTAAAACTCTTTTCCAGCTCTTTACCTGGTAAAGAAGATTCAGGGAAAACAGGCTAGAGCAACTAGAAAGGATTAACCCCATGACATCACCATAAGGAAATAATCTAAGATCTATGAAAGATCTTCTCTCATGATCAGAGAAGGAGAACTACCGGAAAAGGCTTCCTATGTAGCAGACTATGCACATCTCTCTAGAGAAAACTCTCTATCAAAAGAATGGGGGGCTTATTTTAAGTTTCCATTGAATCTCTAAAAAAGGAAGGAAGAATTTCTCAGTCTTAAATAGAAGTAGTTTGCTCTCACTAAAGAGTCCAGAAAATAGCTCCCAACTACTTTCATTAATTACCTCGAAAGAAAAAAAGGCAGACTCACCATGGTAATGAGACATGTTTAACTTGAAGTATGGCTTAGAACAAATGAAATGATAGGCGGACTGAAGACTTTAACTGTATGACAATTAATAAAGAAAGCTCTCTCCTGACAAGACTATTCAACTCCCAGTGCACAAAATGAATGAGAGTTAGGGGGTTTATATTATAGGTATATTATGGTATATGAGGAAACAGGCTCACAAAGTCCTAAAAAAGAATGAAGTCCAAATAAAAGAAGTCTAGCTCACATAGCTAGCGATTCACTCTATGCAAGC
>JANHAO010023656.1:0-11836 GCA_026873985.1 Saraca asoca
AATATTTGATTTTAGCTTTCTTCAAGTGGTTTATTTATACCTCACTATATCAGTTATAAAAAATATTTGCTTGAATCAAATCTAATTTGAATTCACTTACAAAAGGTCTTATAGAAATAAAATAATTGCTATTGACGGTAAAATCCGGTTAACCCAAGTTCTGAATCGTAAGCTACAGAATGAATGTAAAAAGAGAGAGAGAGAGGGAGAGGAAGGATAGATAGACACCAGAAGTTTTTAACGTGGTTTGGCTAAAGTCAGTTTGACCCCTACGTCCATGGCTTTTATTATTCTTTGTTGAGTGTTTTATATCTGATGATTATCTATCTTATGTACAATGATTTCATCCCCTTTTGTAATGGCTAAGGGGTTACAGTTTGAATGTAATGACTTGATTAGGATTACATAGTAGATCAGGATAGATATTTATAACAGACTCCTGTCAGGATAGGGGACTGGACTTTCCCAATGGTTGAGGATGCTTCTCACGTGTTGTGAGCTAGGCGTTGCTTTCATGACCTGAGGTTACGGCTTTGACCCATGTTGACCAGTGACCTTAGCTCGTATTTAGTAACTTGGTGTCTTGGTCTGGTGGCCCCAATCCAAATAAGGTAGACCTTTGTTAGTCGAGTCTATCCATTGGGGTTTTACCATCCCATTTATGTAGTTACAAATAATACTCATAACATTATCCCCCCGGCTCTCAGTGTGGTATGCGAACTGGGAGTTGTAGTTTTCTGGTAAAGGCTAGAGATTGCGATTAATCATGTTATTGTTCCTTATTCCATCATTTTATCTGTTTGTGCCATTATTATCACATTAAATGCATGCACCTTTTTGTAACCGTCAGTGTAGTAGCGATAGAGCCCTATTTTTTGTTGGACCATTAGATCGAGGGTGGTTAATCATTCCTTTGATCTAACGATGTGGTGGGTTGCGTTATAAGGTGAGATAGCCCTTCATTCCCTCTCATTTGTTGCTTTTGAAAATCTGCACTTCAGTTTTTCTTATTTTTCAAGCTCTCACCTGGTCATCAATATTCTCCATCCTTTCTAGTTTTGCAATAGCAATCTTCGAGTTTGATTCATCAGAGATAATTGTGCTCATCTTTTTCTGGATTCTCTCCTTAGGACCCATCTCGTTCTATTGATTTAGTAAGTCTTCTAAACATAACCTTGGTTCTAAGCTACTGCTTTTTATGAATGCTTTATTTTGTGGGTTTTTGATATTTGGTGGCTTGGTTTGGTAATGTGTGCTCATTAGTCGTTTGGGAAATTTTTTCTTATTGACTAGTTCTGTAATGTGTTTATTTTTGGACTTATTATTGTTTGTGAAATCGGCATATTGTTTGCCTGATAAAGTGCCTATATGTTTTGAGGCCACAGGTTATCAAGTTTAGCCTTTTTTTGTCTCTCTGGTTTTTATGACTTGATATGTTCATTGGTCGAGCCCCCCATATTTTCAATAGTTTAGGTCTTAGATGTGGTGATTCGAGGCGTGTGTGGCCTGTTGCATAGGAAACCTTATTATCTTCAGCTTGTAAGCAAGGTTTGCTTTCAATAACCTAATTATTCCTTCTTCTGTGTAGATGGTAGGTCATAAACGTCATGGTCATCGAATAGGAAGTGACGAGGATTCTAAATCCCTTGCCCAAAGTGGGGAGTTAATGTGTTTTATAGATGAATCGACCTTTAGGAGTGGTATGATCATCGAGAGGGTTATTGCCTATCCTGATCCTATTGAGGGCCAACAGGTCACTAAGTGTTAGAGGCCCCTTAGACTATATGATGTTTATGCACCACCCTTCAATCATTAAACTTGATGATCTTAGGAGCATAGTTGAAACATTCCGTTTCCCAAAAGGTTGTCATATTTTGGCGCCTTCTCCTAAAGATCACATAACCCATCCTCCTAAGGGATTTGTTGCCATTAGTACTTAACATCTTGTTGCTAGGCTTAGGTTCCCAGTCCATCCTTATCTTATAGAGCTATTGAATAAACTACATCTTTCCCTTTTTTAGCTCACATCGAACTCATATTCTTAACTCGCCTCTCTTGCCCTCTTATATCTTAGGAATAATCTCCCTCCTCCTTTAGTAAGAGTTCTCTGCTATCTTTTTAGCATTAGAAGTGTGGGTTAGAGTGATAGGATTTATTACCTGTCAGCTCGACAAACTAAGTTCAAAAAGATCTTGCCACAAGGTGATGCTAAGGGTAAGTCCAATGTGAGGCATTATAAAAACCACTGGTTTTATGTTTTATGTCCATCTCTGTGTGACCTTTGCAGTTTTGGTTTTGTCTTTACTCCTAGTAAGCAAGCTGAGGACATATGAGCTTGTATGAATCTATTTTATTCCTTGTCTTTAACATTCTATTTTATTTCACAGACAGAGTTGGCAAGGAGAAACCATCATTAGAGGCTCAAGAGGTTAAGGTGCTGGGCTAGTTCATCACTATGAATGATTTGAAGAATGATTTTAGGTTTGATGAGGACTTCTTATGTTTGCATAAGCTTGCTCTAGCTTTAGACATTGAGCTTTCCAGAGACATCGGGGCTCGTAAAACTAGGGAGGTTGGTTTAGCAAATTTTGAAGAAGACATGTTGAAGCTCAACCTTCGAGCACCACGAACCCCCTATTCTACCCAGTTTGTGGCTGTTGCCAACACTTCATCGGTCCTTGCTGCCATTATAGCCCCTACTACTGTAGGTTCATTTTGTTCGACCATAGCGTCTTCTCAAGCATTGGTTCCCATCTAGCATTCTAAAGTGGTTGAGATGGTCAAGGATGTCGCATCCCTATCTGATCCTCTTACCAAAAAATAAAGAATGGGCAAGGGGAAGAAGGTCATTATTGCTTCAGAGGTGATACTTGAGGTTGAGGTTGAGGAATGACCTTCCAATCTTGGCTCGAAGATGGAAGAGTACTTTGACTTCCTTCAAGAGAACATTGAGCCGATCCTAGGGCCTTGTAGTAGGGTCAAAATGTTAGAGTCAAAGGAATTTTTAGGGGAAGGATTAATAGGTTATGGAGCTCATCATGACATGTTGGTAAGTAAAGTCCTTTCAACTTGGTTCTATTGCCTTTTTGTAATCTGACTTGTTCATTTTTTTAAAGCTTGCTGGTAATAATAGAGCAGAAGAATGCATTCTGAGCTTGGGATAGGCCGTTACGACTACTAAGGTGTTTGAACTAAAAGGGAGAGCTAGAGATGCTGAAGTCACCCAGAAAGAAGTCGAGGCAGCTTGGTCTCCTGAGGTGGCAATTCATAAGGGTATTACATCTAGCCTTCATAAAGTTATTAATGAGCTGACAATGGTAAAGCGCAAACTGGATGTGACAATACAGTGAGCTAAGGCTTCTGAAAGGCAATATGAAGTGGCCAGAGATGAAGTTGCCCAGGCCAGGAATGCAGTTGTATTGGCAAAAGAGAAGGCTACCCGAGTTAAGGCAGAGACTACTGCACTGATTGCGAGAGCTAAAAAGAAGGCAGTGTTTAAGGCTATCACCAACTTTTTGTTCACCTTATAGGAGGAGCATCCAAGGATGGATTTTTCCTTTTTGGATGGGAATGTTCTTAAGTTCATCAAGGGTTTTGAGGAGGATATGAGAGTAACTTCTCCCAACAGGGGTTCGTAGCTAGCAGGTGAAGCTTCCCCGACTCGGAACTTGGTAGAGAGTAGCTTGCAGGCCATGGAGACTGCTAATGATCAAAATGCCAGTGATCAACTTGCTTCATATATAAACTTTCTTACCCAAGGCACAGATTCTGGGGGCTAGTCTCTCCTGTAGGCCATAATAGTTGTATGTTTATGTATTTTAAACCTTCATATAGATATTCACCTCATTGAGTGAGGTCTTTAATGAATTTTGTTATTATTATTATGCTTTTCAAGTACATCATATTGAATGTTGATAACATGAATAGACCCTTATAGATCATAGCTCAATAAATATTAATAAAGTTAAATGCCCAATTGGTCACATTAATGCTTTTTAACTTCTAGCAATGTATATTTATTAGGTTGAATGGCCAGCAGGTTGCATGGATGCGCTTTAGCTGGTGATCTTTTGAGCACTGATTTGCCTCAGTTGGCAATGAGCCTCAGTCGATAATGAATTGAACACTAATGTGCCTCAGTTGGCTTTGAGCTTCAGTTGGTAATAAATTGTGCACCGATGTGCCTCAGTTAGCTTTGAGCCTTAGTTGGCAATGAATTGAGCATCGATGTGCCTCAACTGGCAATGAATTGAGCATCGATGTTCCTTAACTAGCTATGAGCCTTAGCTGGCGATGAGTAGGTCAAATGTGGTGCCAAATAGTAGGCCACATGTGGTGCCAAAAAGTAGGTAGCATGTGGTGCCAAATAGTTGGTCACATATGGTGCCAAGGAGTAGGCTGCATGCGGTGCCAAATAATAGGTCACATGTGGTGCCAAATAGTAGGTTGCATGTGATGCTAAAAAGTAGGTTGTATGCGGTGCCGAATAGTAGGTTACATGTAGTGCCAAGAAGTAGGTCATATGTGGTGCTAAATAGCTAGTCGCATACTGTGCCAAGGAGTAGGTCACATGTAGTGCTAGATAGTAGGCCGTATGCTATGCCAAAATGTAATAGTTGGTCGCATATAATGCCAAGTCTTTGTAAGTACGTCAAGTTAAATGCCTTTTTTTGGAGTAGAGGAGCGAGTGTTCACTTTTGGATTAGGAGTGCTTGCTTCTAGATTAGAAGGGTGATAGCTCACTTCTAGTATTCTATTTAAAAATTCATTTAGGAATCAATAATTAGTCATAAAAATTTAAAAACAATATAACAGGGTTAGATAAGCAAACTCGAGTTCATTGATAATATGGGTGGAGATGTGTAGTGCTCCAAGCTGAAGGCTCTCTACCAGAAATCACATCAACCTTCTTCCCCCTGATCCTTAGTTTGATTTCACCCTCATAGCAGCGTCAGGCTATATGTTGGTCATGTCACACACATCTAACTCCATTGGGAGTCAGGAATCTAATGGTAAGTGTCCTAGTAGACGTGACCATTTTCAGGTTATTGATTACAAGTCACCCCAACTTTGCATTATATGTTAAGGGATAATTGATGATTAGGAAATCTGCTAGGATGGTTGCTTGGCGACCTGAGTCTCCAAGAGTAATAGGAAGCCTAATTTGCCCTATCGGTGCTGTTGCATCTCTAGTGAATCCATAAAGGGGCTTTGGAGAAGGCTCCAGTTAACCTGTGCTTAGACCCATCTATTCAAAACATCTTTTGCACATTATGTTTACTGAGCTATCGGTATCGATCATAATCCTTCATACCTCAGTATCACCAATTCTGGCTCGGATAACTAGTGCATCGTTATGGGGGGAATGTACTCCATGTGCATCTTCATCTATGAAGGTGATGCTGTCTAAGGTCATCCTTACTTTCTTAGTGGGACCCTTGAATTCACTGTGTCTAATAAATAGGACATGTTTTGCTTCCCACAAGTAGCATTCATATGACTTGTTTAAGGTACCTACAACAGAAGGCCCATCATGAATAGTAAATACAGTTCTTACCGAGGGTGCATCTTCCTACTTGGGAGTTTGCTGGTGTTACTGCCATAGAGGTTGCTAATGCTACTGAGGTTACTCTTTCGCAGGTCGCACCACATAATCTCTTAAATGAACTCTCTTGATTAGGTCTTCAATTACATCCTTGAGTGCCCTGCATTCTGAAGTGTTGTGCTCAATTTCATCATGATAAGCACAATGCTTGTTTTTGTTTCTAAACTAATCGGGAGTTCTTATAGGGTTGGGCTACCTGAAAACCTCCCTGTCTTTTTTCATCACAAAGATCCTTTGCAGAGTATCTGATAAGGTCCTGTAGCTGTCATAGTGACTTTTACACTGAGATCGCTTATTCCTAGCCTTCTTTGCCACCTGATTTTTAGGGTTGTCATCTTAACCCTCTTCGTTGTTTTTGGTATTGCTCTTCTTTTTTCTCTAGTAGGAGTTGTTTGTCTTATCTTTGGACTTAAGGCCAAAGGTTTCCTCCCACCTGATCTCTTTGGCAGCTCATTCATAGAATTCTCCCAAGTCCCTTACCAGAGATTTGTATATGCTCTCATATAGCTTCCCATCTTTGTGGAGTCCCCACTGAGATCACTATTAGGATGCTTACATCTGAGGGATTTCCTATGTTACTGACCTCATGTCTAAATCAAGTAATGTAGTCTTTCAATGATTCATTCTTTCATTGAAAGACTGTTGTGAGGTGGCAAGACGGTGCAAGTTACCTCCTTAATGCCTTGTACTGATTAATGAATCTCCTATGGCATTCTTCCTAATTGTCAATGCTATGAGCTTTGAGATTCCTAAACCATGTTCAAGCTAAGTCCCCTAGAGTGGCTAGAAAAACATGATACTTGACTAAAGGATTAGTCGTCTGAAGATCCATCTGTACGTTGAATGCATCTAGGTGGTCGTATGGATCACTATCCCCATTGTATAGTGGGATAGTGGGAACTTTGAACTTGTGTGGGAGAGACTCTTTCTTGATCTTCCTGGTGAACAGTGTCCTCCCATCATAACGATCTTAGTGGTCTTGAGTCCGAGGGCATTGTTGCAATTGCTTTACCCTTTAAAGCAGCTCCTCTATCATGTGATCTTGAGTCTTAGCCTGACGACTGGGAGATAGTCAACTCCTCTTCTTTCTATGGCAATTTGAAGTCCTGTGCTTTTTCTGCTTATGGCCTGGCAAGTTTTAATCTGAGGCACATTTCCTATTGATCCTATTTGAGGCTTTAGCTTGATGCGAACCCCCATGTTACTAATGGTCTCCTTCATCTTCCTCACGAACTTGATGGGCCTTTGACCTTGGCCGTGAGTTGGTAGAGTGAGCTGAAAGGATAGGCCGATGTTCTTCTCTGGTTGGCCCCTCTTCCTAAGCTCCTTCTCATAATTGTTGAAAAGCTTCTTTCTACGTAGTGCCCCTAACCTGCTCTTATGAGCCTTAGGCTTGTGCCTAAGTTAATGCCCTAATCGCCTCAGCTAACTCTCCTATCATTTTCTCTAGGCTTTGTGACACCGATGCCATGCTTGTATTCCATCAAATGATATTGGGTTAGTGTGAGGCTGCTGGTGGCAAGTTGGCAGCAACACTTGTGATAGGGATGGCAAAAGTGCCTATATGGAGAACTAAATCCTCTTAATGTTCCGTATAACCATCTAGTTGGCCAACTGCAATATCTAAACTTTTGGTAGTTCTTCCTCTAGTTATCAAAAAATAACAGTGCAGTTTAGGGCCTTTTTTCTAATGCCAAAATGTTAATGATAAAATCTGGTTAACCCAAGTTCTGAACCCTAAGCTGTAGAATGAATGTAAAAAAGAGAGAAAGAGAGAGAGAGGAAGAACAAAGAGACACTAAAAGTTTTTAACGTGGTTTGGCTAAAGTTAGTTTGACCCCTACATCCATAGCTTTTAGTACTCTTTGCTAAGTGTTTTGTATCTGATGATTGTATATTTCATGTACAATGATTTCATCCCCTTTTATAATGGTTGGGGGGTTATAGTTTGAATGTAAATCTATAACAGATAAGTATCATGACTTGATTAGGATTACATAATAGATCAGGATAGACAGTTATAATAGACTCCTACCAGGATAGGAGACTGGGCGAACTTTCCTGATGGTTGAGGATGCTTCCCATGAGTTGCGAGCTAGGCCTTGCCTTCACGACCTAAGGTTATGGCTTTGACCTATGTTAACTAGCGACCTAGTGTCTTAGTCCGGTGGCCTCAATCCAAATAAGCTGGGCCACTATCAGCTAAGTCTATCCATTGGGCTTTTACCAGCCCGTTTATGCGGTTACAAATAATACTCATAACAATTGCTAAATCTAATTTGGGATCTCTTGAATCATGTACTTTGAACGTGCAAAACAAATCAAAACACTAAAATATATTGTTAGATATTAATATAAACTAAAATTGTTTTTTAGTATCAAAACCAAGGAGAATATGTAGCTAGGGTAATCTAGGCTAACAATCTCCCCCTTTTAATGGTGATAAACAATTTTAGATGAGATTCAAAGTTGATCAAAAAATAACTTTTAAGGAGAATAAAAAATTTTCCTCCTCTTTCTAAAATATTTTATTATGTTCATTTAAAATCAAGCTTTACCTTTTTCTCCCCCTTTTGGCACATCAAAAAGAAATAGTGCCACATTAAAGAATGAAGAAAAAAATAGAGTATAGGGTAATAGAGTAAAAGATTAGTATAATCAACATATAGATCAGAGCATATAATGTCAAGGTAATAAAATCAAAGCATAATAACATAGTAGCAAAAAATTTAAGTAATGATTAGATTAAAACTAAAAATGATGTAGTGTCGTAGCTTAATTTTAGCACATCAGTTGGTCTTTTTGATTCTATGATCTTAATCAAATGTTGTTAGGGGAAATTAAGAAATAGAAAAACTTATAGCTCTCCTTAAGCTGTTTACTAGCTTATTTAATCAAAAAGATTGTATTGGAATTGATTTGATATGTAAAAACAGAGTAAAATTGTATCTTGATTTGGAATAGCAACTTTAGAATTGATTTAATTGACTATATGATGTCTTGAATTGATTAGGGAATCGATTCATGTAGGAAAGATAAAAATTTTAGAATTTTGAATCAAACTGAAACATTTAGAATTCTGTTGAATCGATTCTAGAATGGATTTATAGGACAAATTTTTGAGCTGTGAATTGATTCAAAAACTCAAATAAATCCTGGAAAATTTGAATTGATTTTGGATTCAATTCAAGGTCTAGAAATCAGTTTTTATATAAAGTTAAACTAAAATTTGCTGTCAGATTGATATAAGTACTATCAATAACTAAGTCTATCATAATTTGTACCTCAAATCTTCAAAACATATGCCTACAAAACAAACTTAAAAAACTCTGATGCCTAAGTTAGATTTTGCAATTAAAAATCAAACATAACAAATAAAAAAAATATATCAAAACTATGAGAATTAAAGAACATACATCAAACAATGTAAAATTGACTAACTTAGATCATTTTCTTCAGGGTTTATCATTCCAATTTCCCTTATGATAAACACAAATCTCTTTTCATCTAAAGGCTTTATAAAAATGTCAACCAACTAAAAATCTATTTGAATAAATTCAATTGAGATGTCTCCCTTTTGAACATGATCCTTTAAGAAATGGTGTCTGATTTGAATGTGCTTAGTCTTAGAGTGCATCATAGGGCTTTTTGTAATGTTTATGGCACTCGTGTTGTCACAAAGTATAGGCATTTTCTCAAATTTTAGTCCATAGTCTGAAAGATGTTGTTTCATCCATAGAATCTGGGTAGAACAACTTCTAGTTGCTATGTACTCTCCCTTAGCAGTGGATAATGCAACACGGTTTTGTTTTTTACATGACCAAGAGACTAGTGAGTGGCTAATGAATTGGCAAGCCCCATTGGTACTCTTCCTATCTGTCTTACTCCCTGCATAGTTTGCATTAGAATAGCCTAAAAGGCTACAAGTATTAGATCTGGGATACCAAAGTCCTATGTGTTTGGTTCCTACAAGATATTTAAAAATCCTTTTAATCACAGAAAGGTGTGACTCCTTTGGGTTAGTTTGATATCTTGCACAAATGCAAACACTTTGCATAATATTAGGTCTACTTGCTATCAAATATAATAGATTGCCTATCATGCCTCTAAATAGAGTAGGATCTACACTTTTGCCATTCAAATCATGGTCTAATTTTAAAGATGGACTCATAGGTGTGCCTATAGGTTTGCAGTAATCAAACTGAAATGTCTTTAATAGTTCAAGAGTATATTTAATTTGGCATAAGAATATACCTTTGGCTGATTGTTTGATCTGCAAGCTAAAGAAGAATGTCAACTCCTCCATCATGGACATCTTAAATTTATTTTGCATTAAGTTAGAAATTTTTTTGCATAACTATTCATTTGTAAAGCCAAAGACAATGTCATCTACATAGATTTGTACAAGCAGTATATCTTTACCTTTCTCTAATATGAAAAGTGTTGTATCAGTATTATCTCTTTTATAGCCTTTTTGGATTAAAAACTTACTAAGTCTATCATACTCAACTTTAGGAGCCTGTTTCAGACCATATAAGGCCTTTTGAAGCTTAAAAACATAGTTTGGATTTAGGGGGTCTTAAAAACTTGGGGGTTGTTTTACATAAACCTCTTCTAAAATATATCCATTTAGAAATGCACTTTTGACATCCATCTAGTAAAGTTTGACATTTTTTGTACAAGCAAATGCCAACAACATTCAAATGGCTTCTAGCCTAGCTATTGGTGCAAAGGTTTCATCAAAATCTATTCTCTTTTCCTGGTTATAACCTTTTGCTACCAGCCTAGCTTTGTTTCTTATTATCACTCCATTCTCATCTAGTTTATTTCTAAAAACCCAGTGAGTCCCTATTACATTATGATGATCAAATTTTGGCACAAGTGGCCAAACTTAGTTTCTTTTAAACTGGTGTAATTTTTCTTGCATAGCCAAAATCCAATTATCATCTTGTAGGGCCTTTTGAATGTTTTAAGGTTTAATTTGAGAAACAAAAGTAAAGTGATTGCAGAAATTTTTTAAGTTACTACGAGTTACCTATTTAGTTGCATCTCCTATGATAAGATTTCTAAAGTGGTTTCCCATGAATTTTCAAGTTTTTTTGAGGAGAGCTAAGCAGTGAAATGTCTAGAATGATAGAGTCTTCCTCTTTTTCTTGTGGTTCTGCAACATGTACCTTTGATTTACCTTGTTGAATTTTTGAAGTTGAATTGGAGGTCCACCAGTTTTACTGATCTTCCTCTACACTTAATCTATGATCACTTAAAACAAATTCATCAAGGACAATATGCATAGATTCTTCTATCATTAAGGTCCTTCTATTATATACCCTAAGGGCCTTGCTAGATGAAGAGTAGCTAATAAAGATATCTTCATTAGACTTAGGATCAAATTTATCTAGATTATCCTTGTCATTGTTATGTATAAAATACTGACAACCAAAGACATTGAAGTATGATATGTTAGGCTTTTTTCCAAAATATAATTCATAGGGTATTTTGTTTAAAATAGGTCTTAGAAATACCTTATTCATTATATAGCAAGCAGTGTTAATTGCATTAGCCCAAAAGGACTTTGGAAGGGTGCTGTCATTTAACATGGTCCTTGCCATTTCACCCGAGCATCTATTTTTCTTTTTAGCAATACCATTTTGTTGTGGTGTCTTGGGTGCAGAAAAACTATGACTAATACCATGCATTTCACAAAAACTAGTGAAGTCCTTATTTTCAAATTCCCTCCCATGATCATTTCTTATGAAAATAATGGAACACATTCTTTCATTTTGAATCACACTTGTAAGTCTTTTAAAGGCTTGACATGTGTCATTTTTGTGAGATATTGCCTGCATGGCTTCATATTCTAGATCGACCAATTAAGTCCATATGAAGAAAATTAAGGGGTTTTGAAGTTGAAATAATGTTTTCTAGATTTAAATGAGGATTTCACTTGTTTACCTTTCTGACGAGCACCATATATCTTGTCTTTGATGTAGTTCAATTTAGGCAAACCAGATGCTAGATCCTTTTTGGATAATTTTCCAGTTAGTTCCATATTCACATGTCCTAGTCTTCTACGCCAAATCCAAGTATTATCATCAAAACTAACTAAACATGATGCGTCCAGTTTAAATTCTAAATCAAGATCAAATAAGTAAACATTATTAACTCTATGGCCTACAAGTTTAAGTTGTTTGTCACTGCCATTCACAACTAAGCATTTATTTGAATTAAAAA
>JANHAO010023657.1:0-11836 GCA_026873985.1 Saraca asoca
TATTATCAAATCAACAGAATGTACAGTATAAGATACAATAGAGCTCAATCCAATTGACTCTAGGGCACCTATTTAACTATCACATGGAACTATGGATTCCATTAACTGAAGAATCAAGGATCAAGTCTGTCTTAGGTTTAGCTTTGTCTACAAAGTTGAAAAGCTTAGTATTATGGGCTCAAGATGATCACCATGGAATTGTAGTTTCTATTGGTTGAAGAGCCAACAGCCAAGTTTGTTGTATCCTTGGATTTGTCTATTAAATTGAAAAGCTTAGCATCATGGACCAAGTTAACCACAATGAAATTGTATATTTCATTGGTTAAAGAGCGAAGGATCAAGTCTATCCTAGACTTAGCTTTATCTACTAAACTAAAAAGCTTAACACCTTGGATGTAGGGCGATAACCATAAAATTGTTAATTTAGTTAGCTAAAGAGCCAAGTACCAAGCTTGTCATAGGCTTAGCTTTGTCTACTAAGCTAAAAAATGTAGTACCATAGGCACAAGGTGACCATCATGAAATTATGGAAGGCATTCATGGGGCATACAATGGAACTAAACAAATACTTCTTTCATTAATTGGTATGTATAGTGGATTAACACTTACACTTCATGGAATTGAAAAGTGATTACTAAGAGACTTCACAAACACCTAAACATGGTGTTTTAAATAGAAACAAAGTAAAGCCATAGGTGGATGATGTTCCATGTCTAGGGAAAATCTTTCCCCTCAAGTATCAGAAGGTGGCATGCACCATTTTTTAGGTACTTTTTTGACATGATATGACCCTTCCCAATTTGGTGGTAGCTTTCTTTCTTCAACCTTCTTCCATGGTCTATCTATTTTTCTCAAAACTAGTCCTCGTGCCTTAAATTCTATCTTTATGATTCTTTAACTGTGGAAGTGGACAAGCTTTACCTTGTAAGCTTAGGATTGGACATACACAAGCTCTTGTCTTCTTCTATCAAGTCCAACCCTATCCTCATCTTATATTCATTTCCCTTTCAACCGATTATTGGGCTCACCAATTTCTATAGGTATAAAGGCCTTGTGTCCATAGGTAAGGGACAATGGGGTGAAGCCTACAATGGTTTTAAGAGTGTCTTTACATGTTAACAAGACATTGAAGAGGTCTTTTTTCCATTTGTCATTGGAGCTTTCAAGGTATATTATGAATTCATTGGCAATTTATTGACCCATTAGTTCAGAGGTGTTCTACTGAGCCAAGTTTTTGTTTAATATGGTGATTCTAAAAGCAATGGCAAATGAAAAGCTGGTGAATTAAATCACATTATCAGAGAGTAAGGCTTTGGGAATGCTAAACCTACTCATAATAGATTTCCAAACAAATTTTTCAGTATGTTTGTCTATTATTGCCATTAGGGTTCTTGACTTAATCCATTAGGATAAATATCAATGGTGACAATTAAAACTTGTTTTTGTCTAAGTAGATGAGAATGGTCTAGAGAAGTCAATTCCCCATATAGAAAAGGTCAAATGGAGGAAATAAGGTAGGGATTAGTCGGTGATTGGCAATTCACTTTGGAAAATAATGGCATTTGGACCATTTTTTGGCATATTTCGTGATAAACTTCATCAATTTAAGCCAAAGATAGCTGTTAAGGATAACTTCATAAGCAAAGGCAGAAGTGGCAATGTGATTACTGCAAATCCCTTCGAGGGTTCTTTTAAGATAGTTTCCTTTTTCGTCAATGTTGCATTTTAGGATGAGTAAAGAGAAAGCCCTTTTGTTTAAATGGTCACTTTCTAGATAGTTTAGGGCAGAATGCCAGGCAATTTTTTAGTGTTGACTTACTTTATAAGGAACTAGTCATATTTCAAGCATGCTATTATAAGGTTCATCCAATAGCATGATTGGGTAATGCACATTGCTTATTTGCAATCAATACTTGATCTGGTGAAGCTTTCTTGCAAAATTGTTTTGTTATTCATTGTGGCTCATGAATTGGCTAGTTTTGAGAGTGTGTTTTCCTAGTCATTCTTTGTTCAATCATTCTCTACATAGTAGATTTGGACCAATTCATGGTGTTCAAAATCTTGGAATAAGGCTTTTCTTTTTTGATATATTTAATGAGTCTAGGAACATTAGTTTCATACATGCCATTTATTTACTCCACTACCAATTGGGAGTCATTGTGTGATTTGACTCTTGTTGCCTTCATTTCCTTGGTCAATTTCAAATTGACGATTAGAACCTCATACTTAGATTCATTGTTGGTTGTTATTAAATAATTAGTTGATATTTAGGAACTAATTATAGTATGTAGGATCATGTTTATTTTAGGAAATTATTGTAGGTTAATTCTATGTTGATTCTAATCATTGATTCTCTTGGCTAGAATTGGGATTTATTGATAACTAATTAATTGCAAATGATTGTAAATATCTTTTTGTTTGTGTATAAATATAGCAATATGGTTGAAGCAAATTGCTTAAGCCTCAAATATTCTTCTTCTTCTTTTGTATTATTCTCTATTTTAAGTTGGTATCAGAGCAGGTTTCAATCTTGTCTCTATTTTTTTCCCTTTTCTATTAGTATATGTTATTCTGACTTACCCTTTCATCTTTTTAGTGTGCATCACTTTGGTTCATTGTTGTGATCTTCCTTGATATCAATTATTTTTAATCTATAATTTTGATACTATTTATGGCACTGCTCACACAACACTATTCATGTAATAAGGAATTTCTCTTTAAAAGATGGTATTCCCTTTTTAAAATATGGACAACCCAGAAAATTGTAAACCTTTCATCTATGAAAAATCAAGTATCATTGATGATCTTGATTGCAAGGAGTTTCTTCAATTCAAGGCAGCCAAACAAACTTAATTATTATTTGTTGCAATTGCACAAATGGATGATTTTGTTTGTTTTTCCCCATCTACACACGTTGGTATATGGATACTGGGTTCTAAATCTTCTGATCATATAGTTGGTAATCTATCACTCTTTATCCAAATTCAATGTTCAAATTTTCTTCCCACTGTAACTTTAGCTAATAGATCTAAAACTACTATTAAAAGTGCTGGTATGGCTAAACCACTTCCAAAGATGTTTTTAGATTCAATTTTTTACATTCCAAGGTGTCTAGCAATTTAATTTTCATAACTCAACTCACATGCACATTGAATTTTTTTGTTACTTTTCTTTTTAATTCTTTTGTTGTATAGGACCAAGTCACAAGACAGATGGTTGGTATATAGGGCATGAGTTGCAAGGACTATACTACCTTCAACCCATATCTTCAATGACTTGCCCTATTGTTGATCCTCTTGATTTGATTCATAATTGTCTGGGTCACCCCACGTATTTCCAAACTTCAGAAGATGTTACCTAGTCTTTCTAGTCTTCAATCTTTATATTATGAATCTTGTTACCTAGGTAAGCATGTTCAAGTAATGTGAGTTTAAGTATAGGTTTTCAATATTCTATAACTATCATAGACTATTATACTTGTTACACCTAGTTATTTTTTATGAAACATCGCTTAGGATTATTTTTAATACTTAAACCCTTTTGTTCAAAAATTCATATACAATTTGATACACCTATTTGTACTTTACAAAGTGACAATGCTCATGAATTTTTTTTCCCCATTTTTCTTCTTTCATGTCTTTTCACAGTATTTTCCATCAATCCACATGTCCACATACTCCTTAACAAAATGGGATTGCTGAACATAAGAACTAACACTTTATAGAAACTGTAAAGACACTTCAATCGCATGTAAATGTCCATCTTCATTTTTTGGGTGAAGCTACACTCATTGCCTATTATTTAATCAATCTTATGCCATCTTTAGTTTTACAAAACCAAGTTTCTTATTCTATTTTGTTCCTTAAAGATTCCATTTATTTGCTTTCACTTTGTGTTTTTAGATGTACTTGCTTTGTTAATAATCTTTCTCTAGGTCAAGACAAACTCTCTGTTGGAGCCATCAAATGTGTCTTTTGGGGATACATTCGATTGCAAAAAGGGTATAAATGCTATTATGACATCCAAAACTCTTCTAAATAACTACTATAAATATTCCTTTGACAATTATGAGTATTTAAATCTTATAGGTAGAAGATTTGTAAAACGCATCTCGGAGAGATTTTAACAAAGAAAATCTTCTTGGTAATTCATACTTTAGTGATATATGTTTCAAGTGTTTTGATTGGTCCAATTTATACTTTAGTTGGTTTCATTGATTTTTTAGATTATGCGAGTTAGATGACATGACCATCCTCTTAGAAAGTATTGAACTTTAAAAGAAGAAAGTGAGGTAAATTAAGGTGAGTGAATGATTTAACCTCAACTATTATGGGTTTTGTTTTTTCTAAACTTGATTTATTGTTGAATTAGATTATGAAATTGATCAAATGTGAGTCCTCGATGAGATAAATTTGCAAATTAGATGAATCTTGAAATGTTATTGAATTAAATTGTGTATTGGGATGAAATTTAAGTCTTGAAGAATTAAGGCTCTAAATTTGATTGAAGACAATGTAATTTGGGAAATTTTTGAATGATTATTTCCTTTAATGTTTCTTTGCCAATGTTTGTACCATTGCATTTTATCATGTTTGGTCAAGTTCCAATGAAACTAAAAGTGTCAATGGGTCCAGTTGAATTGTAAGGCTTGTGGAAAGTTAACTGAGGGCAAATGTCTAACCAGTCACGCCTTCAAGTTAGGGCATGATAGATATTCACCCATGTTAAATTATTTCTTCATCTCTATTGATGTCACTTTCTTTAAGGAGTTTCCATTCTTCAAATTTTACAGTTGACTCTAATTTTATTTCTGAGGTCCTCCTTATCCTTTATTTTGATCCTTCAACAGGTGTATCTATCAATACATTTGCATTTCAAGAGGAACCACCTCTCATCACTTATCACAATCATCCTCGCTTTGCTTAAATTGATAACCTTGAAGATATGCGAGTTGACTCACACTCTACATCGCTAGTTCTACCTGCCACGAACTAAGTTACCTCATTAGATAACCTTTGTATTGCATTTTGAAAAGGTACTTACTCCATTGGTAGGCCACATCCCATTTATACACGTCTAGGTTATCATCATTTATTTACACACTACCATACTTTGTGTTTGCTTTATTTTCTATTTCTATACCTAAGATAATGCAGGAAGTACTTTCCCATCAAAGTTGGTGTCAAGAGATGATTAATGAAATGGTTGCCTTACATTCTAATGGCACATGCGATCTAATTCCTTTACCCAGGGGTAAATTTGTAGTGGCATGCTATTGGGTTTTTTATAGTGGAAGTTAGCCCTAATGGACAAGTTGATCAATTGAAAGCTCATCTTCTGGCTAAAGGTTATGCTTAAATTTTTGAACTTCATTACACTGATAATTTCTCTCCAATTACGAAGATTACTTCTATGTGTTAGTTTCTATCCATAGATGCCATTCAATATTGGCCTTTTCATCAATTGGACAAAAAAAAAATGCTTTCCTACATGGTGATTTATAGGATGAAGTATATATAGAGCAACCACTAGGATTTGTTGCTCAAGGAGAGTCCAGACTAATATGCCATCTACACAAGTCTTTGTATGGACTAAAGTAATCTCCTTAGGCTTGGTTTAGAAGGTATAGTCAAGTTGTTCAAGCTTTTTGTATGACTACTCAAAGTAATTTTGACTACTCAGTTTTCTACCAACATTTTTCATCAAAACTCTACATATATCTTGTGGTCTATGTGGATAATGTAGTCATAACATGGAGTGATTAGATAGGATTTGGTTAATTGAAACAACACTTGTTTCAACACTTCCAAACCAAAGACATAGGAAAGTTGCACTATTTTCTTAGAATTGAAGTAGCTTAGTCAAAATATGGTGTTATTATTTCTCAAAGGAAGTATACTTTGGACATCATGGAAGACACATGAATGTTAAATTGTAAACCTATAAATACTCTAATGGATCTCAATTTTAAACTTTTACTAGATTAGAGGAAGTTGTATCAAACTCGGAGAGGTATTGTAGACTTATTGAGAAATTGAATTACCTTACTCACCAAACCTAGTATCCTATTTATAATCAATGTGGTTAGCTAGTTTTTGAATTCTCCCTATGATGTTTATTAAGATGTAGTGATTCAGATAGTAAGATACATTAAGCAAACACCTAGGAAAAGATTGTCAGATAAAAATAGAATAAATAATAAAATTATCGAATACACATATTCAGATTGGGCAGGGTCTCCAATTGATAGGCATTCCATTTTAGGATATTGTGTCCATGTTAGAGGAAACATAATATATTGGAAAAGTAAAAATTAAACAGTAGTTACAAGATCAATGCAAAAGTTGAATTTCATGCTATAGCTCTAGTCAGTTGAGAATTGATATGGCTAAAACAATTGATCCATGAGGTATAGTGTTGTGAAACAAGAGTTGTGAAGCTCATTTGTGATAATCAAATAGCTTTGTTTATTGCATCCAATCCAGTCTTTCATTAAAGAACTAAACACGTAGAAAATGATTGCTACTTTTTTGTTAAAAAAGTTGTGTTAGAAGATATTATGATAACCTTCATTAATTCTAATGATGAACTGATAGTCATTTTTACTAAATCTCTTCAAGGACCAAAAGTAGATTACATATGTAACAAGCTTTGTACATATGATATATATTAGGAAAACTATTGTATGTTGATTCTAAGCTAATTCTAATCATTGATTCCTTTGGCTACAATTTGGGTTGATTGATACCTAATTGATTGTAAATATCTCTTAATTTGTGATAAATATAGTTTTGTGGCTAAACCAAATTTCTCAAGCCTTCACATATTCTTTTTCTTATTATTATTCTCTATTTTAAGTGTCATTTTGAATTCAAATTTCAAAGAGCATTCTAGCGAGACTTGGTCTAGGCCCTTAAGGATAATGCGTACTTTGCTTCTTCTGCCATTTAAGGACCTATCAACAACTAACATCTAAATGAAGGCTTAGTGTCTTTGCTTAGAGGTTGATCTAGGTGCACTATCTTAGCCACAAAGTGTACAAGTGCCTAGAACTTGGCTGCTCTTCTAGTTTCATGCCCGATGCCTTAGTCACTTAACTTAATGGACCAACTCCTAACAAGATTAGGTTTGTCAAACACTTGGTGTAGTGGTTAGTTCATTTGTACAACCACCTTATGACTTCGAAAGTATGGTTTAAGGCTCTTAGAGGATATGAGTTCCATGCATGCAATACTCCACTTTTGAAGTTAATAGGCTATGATTCATTGCCATTCTCTCTTATGATAACTATTGACTGCCTCATGGGTGGTGACCAAGTATATACAGAGTACTTCCCCTGGGTTTAGTCTAGTTAGCATGGGCAAGTTAACCAAATAAGTTTTTAGTTTGGCAAACACCTTTTTGCACTTGCTAGATCAAATAAAGTTCTTTATATCATTCAAAATTTCAAATAAACAAATGAATCAGTCTACAAACTTAGACATGAATCTTGTAAGGGTTACAATTCAAATACTGAGGCATTGTACTTCTTTGATGTCTTTGGGGCTCTATATGTTTAGGATCAACCTACACTTTGTGAGATTTACTTCTATAGCTCGTTATGTCACCATAAAACCAAGGAACTTCCCAGCTAAGACTCTATGCACGTAATTATTAGGGTTGATTCTCATGTTATTTCTTTTCAAAGTAACAAAGGTTTCTTAGAGCTCCTTTAGGTGGGAATTATGTCCACCCCACTTTACCAACACGTCATCTATGTACACTTCAAGATTTCTCATTATTTTCTAAGTAAAAATCTTGCTCATCATATCTTGATGTATAACCCTAATGTTTTTTAACCTAAAAGGCATCACCTTATACCAATTAGTGCCTTTGTCTATGATGAATGCTATCTTTCCTTCGTCTTGCTTACCCATCATGATCTAATTGTACCCTTGGAAGGCACCTAAGAAGCTGAGTAAATTATATCCTAAAGCTTGATCTACTAATTGGTTAATGGAAGAAAAGGGAAAAGAATCATTCGAATATGCCTTGTTAAGGTTAATGAAGTGTTTGCACATTCTTTAGGACCTGTTCACCTTTTTCATCAGGACTACATTAGACAATCAGGTTGTATATCACACCTTTACAATGAAATCTACTTTAAGAAGCTTTGTAACTTTTTCAATAGGCTTTTGGTATTCAACTCCAAAATATTGTTTCTTTTGTTGAACCCACTTTAATTTGGGATTGATTATTAACTTATGGTATGCTATCTTTTTATCTATCTCAGGCATATCTATCATAATCCATGCAAAGACTTTAATATTTTCCTTGATTAACCTGGCAAGTGCCTCTAACTTGTCTAAGGGAAGTTTCAACCAAAAGTGCATTACTTGTTTTCCATCTAGGCCAAAAACTTGAATTTATTTTAACTCCTCATCAAGCTTAGGGTTCATCTTTCTCCATCATTCATCCTTAAGATTTAATGTTTCTGTGGTGAGGGCTAAATTTCACTTAAGAATTTCAGTTAGGATTAGCTACTATTTTTCCTCTTTTGACTTTTATGTCTCCACCTTCAAGCTATTACACTATAACATTGATGGGTGAGCTCATAGCCTACCCTTACTTGTCCTACCTTATTTTTGATAGAGAACTTCATTAGTAGATGTGGTTAAAATCATAGTTTTCACCTTATTAAGGGTCATTTATCCCAGGATAGCTCTGTTTACAGAGTTTGCAATTTTTAACACTAGGAAATCGGCATCTATGTCTTAGCGATGGTCACCATTTTTTATTGTCACTCTCAAGTTTATGCTTTCTTCCATTTTAACTACTTTTCCTGAAAATTCAACCAAAGATCTCATGTAGGGTTAGACTTGTTAGTAAGGGATTCTAAAGTTACAAAGGTATATGCATAAGGATATCGGCTGAGTTGCCTTGATTGATCAATATTCTTTTAACTTTCTAGTTGTGGATTATTTCTGTTATAACTATGGGTTCATCATAGTCTCTAATGATGTCGCCATAGTTTTCATTAGAGAAAGAGATGATAGAGTTTGGTTCCTTGATTTTAACATTTTTATTTGCATCAATGTTTATCATTGGGTGAACAAAAATTTTTCAATAATTTCCTGAGGATTATCTACTTGCTAATCCTCTTCTATTACTTCCATTCTACTAATAGGTGCCTAGCATTCACCTTAATTGATCGGCAGCCTTCGCTCTTGGTTTTCTTCCTTCATGTTATCTCTTTTGTCTTTTCTGTTATTGTTTCTTCTTTCGCCATGACCTCTTCCCATGATAGGGTCATGCTTGCCTTTGTATAAGTATGAGTCCAACAGTACTCACCTAATGAGGTCTTTAATCTTTTAATGCAATACAATACTTTGTTTTATGGCTAAAATCTCAATGGAAACAATAGTACTTTGTCTAGTCAACTAAGCCAAAGTGTTTGTGTCACCTTGGCCATTGTATCAGCTTGGTGACCATCACTTTTCATTAATTATAGTCTTAAGGACTGTTAAAGGATTGCACTTGTTGTAATACATCCTCATAGATGATTGTGGCTATCATTGCCTTGGTTAGACCCTTCTTTTTCCTTCTTCTACTCTAGTCCTAAATGTAGCTTTGCCTTTTACTACATCCTATTGCTTTTCTTGATGAGCTCTACCTCTTTGACATTTATGAACTTTGTTGATAGTTGCTATTGTTCAGCCATTGTGGCAGTTAAGGGTGTTGCCAAAGATTGAGAGAAATCAAAATGTTGTAGACTGATCACAATGGAATAGACAATGACTCCTTTAGGTAGGTCCTTTATTTCCAATGATATGATATTGAAATTTACTGGGAAATCTTTTGACCGTTCCCATTTGCCCTATATGAAGTTGACAAGGGAGGTTGAGGTCTTTTTGTAGGTTTTGCTTGCAACAAAATGTGTAAGGAAACCATTTGCCAACTAGAAGAAATGTGCGATCATCCTTGGTTCAAGTGAGGTGTTTATCTAATTACTGCCTTTCTGGTTTAAGCAAATGTCCCATTGTTGGAATGCTATTTGATTATGCTTTTAGATGGAACTAGTTCAATGCTTATACGTTAAGTATTTTTTGAGATATTGTAAAAACAATGAGTAAAGGGTAGAAAGACTTGATTATGAAAACTTATTTTTAAACTTCAATTGAAAAAGCTATAACTTTTTCATATGTTGATCATTTTAAACAAATAACATGTCCATAGAAAGCTCATTGAGTTTATTTTCATATGAAATAAATTTTTACAATTAAATCATAGATATTTTGTGACATATGATCAAAAGAGTGACTAAAAGTCAAAACCAAAAAGATCAAAACTTATATCTCATTTATTTTTGAAGTATTACTAAGGCTATCTTGTGAAAATATAATTGAGCTTAAAACATTTTTGAACTAGTTAAGAATTTGAAAACATGTTTAAGCTCTATATCATGAAAAACTCTATTCTACAAGAAAGTTTGAGCCTAAAAGGAAAAACTATACCAATGAAGTCCTTAGGCTTTTCTTGATACTTCCAAGATTCTAAAGCTTTAATTTTCCCATTCTTATATACTTAGGGACATATCTCCTTTCTTGACTTTCTTCTTGAATTGATTATGACAAGATTTTCCATTACTTTACTCTAATGCTCACTCTTTTTCCTTTTGGATAAACCTATAAAATATGTATAAACTAAATTGTAAACCATATAATTAGCCCAATATAAATTATCATGATGCATGATTCAAATATTTAAAGATAACAAATTAGTATAAAAACATGCATTATCCATATCATTTATATTCATTAACCACAACCTATTAATACTTGGATAAAATATAACACTTTTAGCACATGATCAAGCATGGCTTTTTGAACATATATATTTACCATTTGTCATTTGTCATAATCAAAACTAATCATGTGAAACATTAAGGCTAACAATATTTGATGTTATTAGATAATATAAGAAGCTCATAAAGTATTATATCCATTTATGACACTTTTGGATGAAAGTAGCTATTACTTTCAAACCAGAGCCTTGACAAAGATTAGCAGTTGACTATTAACCCTCTAATAATTGGCTGTTGAATTTTACTTAACTTTAAAGGTCATAATTTTTTTTTATTTCAAGTCCATTTTAAACAAACAACATATTAGTAGAAAGGTATTTAATTCTACTTTCCTATAGATGCTCATGTCATAAGTATGTTTTGAGATAAAAATAATGAGTAAATGTCCGAAAGACCAGATTGTGAAAAACTGATTTTTAGATTTAAATTGAAAAGGTCATACCTTTTTCATTTCTTAGTCATTTTAAGCAAACTACCTATCCATGAAAAGCACTTTATTTTATTTTGATATGAAATAAATTTCATAATTAAATCATAAGCATTTTGTGAGATATGATTGTAATAATGACTAATAGTCAAAATTGTAAAGACAAAAACTCATATTTCATTTGTTTTTGAAGTGTCACCCAGGCTATCTTATGAAAATATATTCGTGGACTATCTTTTTTAAACCATTTTAGCTTAGCTAAGATTTTTTTTAACTATTTTTGGACTTTATATTATGAAAAATGTTAGCCTTAGAGATTGTTAGACTAGAATACTCTAAGCTACACATTAATTTTAATGTTGAAAAAATAATTATTATCTAACAATATATTTTAATATTTTTTAATCTATTTTTTAGGTTCAAAGAAAACTCAAAGGTATTTGATTCAAAAAAGCTAAAGAGATTCAAGATTAGTATTTAAGATTTATTTTAATTTTAATAGGATCTTATGTAAATAAGCTTAAATAGTGTTTGATCCAATTATTTTTGAATGATGAAGTAAGAAA
>JANHAO010023658.1:0-11835 GCA_026873985.1 Saraca asoca
CATTGTGAGTCATGTCATGTGTATGTCAAGGCTTGTAGGGGGTTTCCTGAAGGAAGGGAATTCCTGATGGTGACCTTCTACGCCGATCACGGGCGCGGGATTTGGGTCGTGACAAATACCCTAGTATTTATCACGGTGAATCAGTTTGCCCATTACAAATGAGACATCACTGAGATCCTTCATCTTAAAATGTTGTGACAATGTTTGCTTTGTCTCATTTAGCAAGTTCATGTCATTACTTACAAGGAGGATATCATCAACATACAATACAAAGATCACATAACTGTTGATGCTAATCAAGTAGTAGATACATTGATCTACAGTATTCTTCATGAAACTAAAAGAAGTCACTGTCTCATCAAATTTGAGATATCACTGTCTAGATATTTTATTCAAAACATATATGTGTATGAATCTTTTAATTTTTCCTACTAAGTGTTCTTTACTCTTCTTTTGGAAATCATCTGGTTAGTTCATACAAAATAATTTCTGGTTAATTACCATTCAAGAAAGCTATCATGCATATAGTGAAGCTCTAGATCAAAATGAGCTACCAATGACATAACAACTCAAAACAAGTCTTCAATTAAAATAAATAAGAAAATATTCTACAATCAAAGCCTTCTTTCTAAAGGTGGCCCTTTGCCATAAATATGGCCTTATATCTTTCAACCACCTTTTAAGTATCCTTTGGTCTTAAAGACCCTTTTGTATCCATTAGACTAGCAACCAATAGTTAACTTTATAAGACCTCACATATCATTATGGAGCATCAAAGCAATCCATCATTTAACTTTCATTTATTCTAAAGAATTAGTACTTGAAATGGCTTCTTAAAAAAAATGGTGAGATCAATTCCATCATTGACATCAAATTTGTACTCTTGTAGATATACCACACAATTATCAATAATTCCTAGTCTGCAAGTCATTAGAACTTCCTCAAAGGTACTTTATTTACAAGACTTGATTCTTTTCTACTACTAGAAGAACATTAAACTCTAAAACATCCACAATCAATTTTACCATATGTTGTATTAGTTCAATTCAATTTGTTTCAACAAGTGATAATGCTAGTAGAATAGTAACTTGTATATCTCTAAGAGAGATATTACATGGTCTTTCACTCCCATTATCTAACCAATAAACAAAGTAAGGTCCTTCAATAACCTTGGTGGTGTGAATCTGATAACAAAATCTACAACTTTTGTAATTGTTACAACATCCAACAAAGTGTCCATCAATAATCTTCAAATCAAGTTACTTAATAAATGCATCATATGCTTCACTTCAGCCTTGCAACCCTAGACATGAAAATGCCTAAGACTAAGCTTTTCTTATGTAGCAAATCATTTGAGGTTTTAAATACCAACTTACTAAGGATTTGATTTAGAATATACACCGTGATTTTTAAAGCATCGCTCTATACAAAGTCAAGTAAAATTTAACACACCAACATGCATCCAATCATGTCCAAGAGCATGTAATTCAATCTTTTTATAATCCAATCATGTTCAAACATTCCAATACATAAGGTTGTTAGCCTCAAAAATTCACAATCTTGGATATATCTTACAAAAGAATCAGAATTTACATCAGTTTATCATATTTCCATAACACTTACCACCTTTATCATAACTGACATGCTTGATTTTTTTATCATTTTTTTTAGTTCAATCTCAACTTTAAATGTCTTAAAAGAATTTAATGATTCCAACCTTTTAATAGATATTTCCACCTAACAAAAATTGATCAATCACTAATAAAGGTGAAATATCAATATCCACCCATAGTACTTGGTATTATCAATTCACCTACATTATTGTGAATTAACTCCAATACATCCGACATTTCGATACACTAACTCTAGTAGGGAGTATCTAACTTTATGCAATCAATACACACATAAAAAAGGATAAGTCTAGGTTATAAACAATCCTTTTTTATCAATCACTCTTTCGTTCAATTGATATATCACCTAAACACCCATGCCACAATATTACGGATCTTGCGTTAATTCTATCCCTTTTGTATCTAGCCATAGTATTTATCTGACTATGTATTGATCTTGCACTTGCCCACCATTTCCAATCCGAATATTGGCTTTTATAACTTAGCTTCCTCTCATTTCTTAATGCTTATAATAAATTTGTAATACAAATGATTACACCTCCATATAACCACCAAGTGTTTGACAGAATGCCTCATTAGAGCCAGTGGTTGCGATATGTACTTCAATCAACTTTTTTGTTTCTCAAAATTAGATTCCTTTGAGTGTGATTTATTTTCATGCTCAACACTCGATCCCTGTGAAACAAAGTAAACATAAAAATCCTTCAATTCTTCACGTCATTATCCACTTGACTAACTATAAAGGTCATTTTACTAAAAGTCTACTAACCCTCTTGAGCATGATATGATATCTAAATAACATCAAATTTAACTGGAAGAGACTTTAAAATATGCTAAATTAAATGACTATTTTTTATGTCCATTTTCATGCCCATGACCAATCATAATAGTATACTAACTCCACGATATGCTTACTAATTCCACTAATACCATCCTAAACAATTTTATCTAGCAACAAAAGGTAATATCCTTTTCAGCCTTATCGAATTTTACAACTTATTAGTTGCAAAATCCATAATCACTTTGACATTTGGAAACTTAGTAATTTTTTTTATGATGGTCTTATCCTTCGTATACATCATAACCATCAAGTATATTCTATTAGAGTGTGTTCACTTTTCAGAGCCTTTGTGCAGTAGGAAAGACATTATCTTTCTTTAACTCTCCCTTTCTCCATGCCAAATATGAAATTTGGTGATTACCAAATATAATATCAACAATTTAGCCTAAATATCTTCCACTCAGTCCAATCCTCATATTGGGGAAATAACAATTTATGAAATTTATCATAAACATCCAAAATTGAATATTTAGCATAGTCATGCTATAATATTTTTTCAATAACTATGCAATTCTAAACAGTATTATATTATGAAACCCAACACTGATAGGGCATTTAAGGTTTCAAAATATAACACAAAAATTGAATGCTACATTCCTATAATCTAATACTAATAGAGTATTTAAAATTTTAGGAATAAGACAAGCAATTTTAACACTCACAACATCACCAACAAATTATGTTAATAATATTACACAAGTATGATATATATATATATATATATATATATTACTAACATAGCACTCTCTTTGATGCAATTTCAAATTTTAATTTCAACAAAATTTTATGAAACTAGTCCCATTATATAATTTTATGCTATGAACAAAATTTCATAGCATAATATGAATAAAATTGTTTCCTATATAATTTTACAAATTGCACATAATAATCTAGAAAATATTTAAATGTGTAAAAAATATCAAATCAATCCACAAAAATGACATACAATAGTATAATATGTAAGAATCATATAACAAATTTTTCATATTCAAAAAACATAAAATTAATACTCAAATAAATAGGAAAATAATTATATAAAATATTTTTATTTCTATAAAATTCTTAAAAAACTACAAATAGTAGTCCAATATGTAGCAAACATATAATAAAATTTTCAAGTCCAAATAACATTAAATAGTCACCAAAATAAATTAGATAAAAAATAAATAAAATATTTTTATTTTAAAAAAAATTGAAAAAAAATACCACAAATAGTGCTCATAGAGTGGAGCACAGTGGTATAATTTTTATTAACATCTACCACCTCTATGATGGTGCATGACCCAATATACCATTGATACGAGTAGCTAACTATATAATTAGATGCAACCCGATTTGAAAATTCATTCAATTTAGCCATATTTTAAACAATTTTTGTATGGATTTCTTGGCCCAAGTTTATCTAAAACTAATTCCTTTATCAATTTCACCAAGTCATTAAAAAAATCAATGCAATTTTAAAAGGAAAAGTATTAAACTTCCATTAGGTTACCTAAATGGAAAATTTTTGAAATTGATGCTACCTGTGTTTGAATTTTTAAAAATTGATTGAAAACTTTTCTTTGTCTAATTATTCTAGTATAGAATTATGAATCAATTTGAACAAATTTCTAATGATTAGGCCAAATTATATTAAAACAATCTTCCGGTAACAAAAAAAAACACGAATTTCAAAAAAATTCAATTTTGAATAGTATTTATTCAAATTGATTTATGCATTTTGCACATCACATACTCTTGAGATAAAATCATAAATTAATTTAAAAATATTCTTTTAAATTATTTGAATTTAAGAAATTAAATTTTTTGGAAAAAGCAAACTAAATTTATTCAATTCATGATTATATCTCAAAATTGATAAAGTTCATAATCAATTTATGAAATTAAACAATATAGAAAAGGCAGATAAAATTTAAGGTTTAACATGTAATTTTTCTCATCATATATTTTGGATTTCTAACAATTTAATTACATAAACTATTAAATAAAAAAATTGTACAAATTTGAGCCTTTGTAACATGATAGAGGAAATTTGGCTCTGATACTAATTGTTAAAAAAATAGATATATTAAAATAGCTAAATCAATATATCTATTGAATTATATTACAATGCATCAGATTTATCTATATAAATTTAACTAGTAATAATGAAATCATACTTGACATTTTATGAGAATCCATAATAGTAAAATACTCCTTAGTAGGTTCACTTATAACTCTAGTAGAGAAAAGGGAGAGAAAACTATATCTGAAGTTTCAATAAGGCAACTATACCTCTACTAGGGTATAAATAGGGACCTGCCTTATCGTAATCATATTAGGCCAACTGACCCATAATTATTGGACCGATGATAAGGCTCACACCACTAAAGTCCATCAATGACCTAAATGTTATTACAAGTTTAATAATTCCATCTCATAATTAATTGATTCATAATGATTAATTATTGTGACATTCATTTAATCTAATAATATATGATTTAATTAAATTATGGTAGTTCATTTAGAAAAATTCCAACACTTAGCTCATAAAAAAATATGTATACACCAAAAGAAAAAGAATGATCATTTAAAATTGTTTCTCCTAACCATGGCTTATTGTCCATGATGACCATGCTTTTTAATTTTATTTAAAATGAAATGCAATTTGTTCTACTAAAATTATGCCTATACCCCCACTCACTGAGGGATGAAAAGGCAAAAATTCATAAATCTTATAAAAAAATTCAACTAAGAAGATTTATTTTCATATTAATATTTTGAGTTATACTAAATATAATTATTTTATGTCACAAAATGTTATTCAATTATAAATTTGATATAAATTGCCTTCACTTATTTATTAATTTTATATGTTTATACTTTGCTACAAATATTAGATGATAATTTGTTCACTATGTTAATGCTATTGGTATTTCTAATTTTTTATTTTTGAAATTTAATTATATATCATTTAAATTTTAATTGTATATTATATGTAGAAAAAGAAGAGTTTATGACATTATAAATCACGCGCACACACACACATTAAGATACATACATATATATATATATATATATAGACTGATCATAAAGTTTAGGCTTCACGATTGAATTTAGCTGAGTGAAACAAATTTTTTACCCATGAGAGATGGTGTAATTGTTCTTCAAACCAGTGATGTGTCTAAGAAGGCATGTAATATGCCAAAATGAAAATTTTATATTTACGAAAATGGGATAAATATAAAGGAAAATTACTGTTTATCTATTTATGATTTATTTTTTATTCTTTGTTTATAATTTAAAAAGTGAACAATCCTCCTTCCTCTTGTTTGTCATTTGTCTTTTCAGTATTGTTGCAGCCGAGAATCTTCTACTATTTGTCGCGGTCGCGTTGATGAGATTTGCAGAATCGACAAAGTATTATTAGGACGTGATCCTTTAGTCCAAAGGGATGGCCACAAAAGGAAAAAAAAAATTATAATCTACTCATCTATTTATGTGGTTGAAATTCAAAACTCAGATTTAGACCTTATTTTACACATTTAGAATCCATCTTTTACCGCGAGGGAAGCAATTCCAAATTTTTGGTTAAAGTTTCTCGATTCCTTTCTTAAAAGCCAACTTGACGATCTAAATTCACAATATCAAAGAAAGGAACAAATGACATACTAATATTTTACATGACTTTTGATAGTGTAAGATAATATTTGAATTATCTACTTATGGATTCTTTGCATATGAAACTTTTCAATTGAAATGGAACGACAGAGAAATGTGGCACGTAGCGAAAAAGAGTATTATGTAAAAAACATAATCAGTAGTACACGGTAGAAGTTATTCACCAAATATATTTCAATACTTAAATTAGACACAGGAGTAGAGTTTCAATATAAATAGTGATAATAAATTACATACAAAATATACTTGAGGGTTTATAGAGACTTCGAGCACGCTATTTGATATATTTATGAACGAATGGGGAGCATTCACCTGTTCATAATATATCATTGGCGTGAGTGAGATTCTCGTATTGTATTTGATGATATAGTCATATCATTTGTGCATGTCCTTAAGTGTGCTGGCTTATATGAAATTCACTAATGGGTTTGACAATCGTGCTATAGATAAGTCAATCAATTAAGGACCCTTGATGCTTGATCATGTCTCTACGTAGCCCTCAAGCTATTACTCTTGGGTGTTGGGTTTTACTTGCATAAAAGAGATATCTAAAGGTTTATATAGGCATTGCTATTTGGTATCCTTCTGAACAAATAAGGAGCGTCCATGTGTTCATAACGTATCATTGATGTAAGCGAGATTCTTACTTTATAGTTGATGGTGTAGTTATAATTCGTGCATGCCCTTGAGTGTAATAGCTTATATAAGGTTCGCTAACAGGCTTGACAGTCATGTTGTAAATAAGTCAATCAATTAAGGATCCTTGATGCCCGACTGTGTCTCTACATAGCCCTCAAGTTATTGCTCTTAGATGTTGGGTTTTACTTGCAAGGACTTAGGCTTGTTTATGGGGTCGTGATCTAGTTGTTCGACAATGGCTTTGCTTTTGGCGAACTTTGGCTGATCGACCTATCTGTTAGGCCAGTCATCCAATCAGGTATTGGCCTAATTGATTGATTATGACCATGCAAACTGGTACCTTTTGATAATTTGTTATGCTTAGGCCGATTGACCAATCGCAATCTAATGGTCGTTCACTTTGAAATTGTTCAGCCAATGGCAACTTCTCATATCCCTATGCCAGCTAATGAATGGATGTTTGTAAAGTTGGCTGATCGGGGTAAATATATTCATGATTGACCAAGGAGAAAGATACAATAGTGGATGAAAAGAAAAAATCAGCCAAGCAATTTCTTCAATGAGATTAAAAGCTCAAAGCCAAGTGGAAGGGTTGCAATAAAGACAAGGAATTTTTTGTGGGCAAGGAAAAGGAGCAATGAGAAGAAGTGTCTAAGACTGAGGTTCTTAGCTACCTAATGTACCAATTGGGTTTCAACTAGGCCACTGAGCAAGTGAAATACTTCAAGCCTTACTTGTTGGACAACCTTTAAAACACTAATAAGGACATGCTGCTCAAGAATATTTTGAAGAGGTTTGGCCACGCCTGATCATTTGAAATTTTCTTTTAAGTATTCCTATACTTTGAATATTTTATATTGGACATATTTTGGTTAGTTTATGACATTTTTTGATTGAATGTTAAAGATGCTCGACTTTCTGTCTTATCTTTACTTTGTTTTCACGTTTTGGCTTCTAATAGGCTATTTACTTTATTAATTTTATTGGTTCTTTTCAAGACTTCCAAATAGTTGATCACTTTGATTTCCAATGGGTCATTTGACCATTTTGAACTCTAATAGTTTATTCTATCATTTTGACCTTTAATTGGTTGTTCTACCACTTTGAATTCCAGCAAGTCATTCGACCACTTTGACGTCTAACAAGTCTTTCGACTATTGTGACCTTTCATAGGTCATTTCACCATTTTGACCTCCAATGGGTCATTAGACCAGTTTGACTTTCAAGAGGTCATTTGATTGTTTTGACCTTCAACAGGTCTTTCTACCATTTTAACCTTGGATTGTTCTATTGTTTTAACCTTCAATAGGTCACTCGACCACTTTGACTTTCAACAGGTCATTTAATCGTTATGACCTCCAATAGGTCATTCTACTGTTTAGGTGTTTTTGTTTAATTATTGAGGAATTGATTGATCTCGAAATGCTAAGGGACTATTCAAGCTTGAGGTGCTGAGAATCTACTCTGACTTTGTGTGTTAAAAGACTATTCGGGATTACAGGTTCACTCTGACCTATTCTAGTCTTGACAACATCTTTCCTCCTATCAAACCCCAACTGTCATGATAAATAGGGAGAATAAAAGTCTATAGTCTAATAGGGAGAATGTAGTAAAATCAAAATTTTAGGAGTAGGGACCTGTCATAATAAAATATGGATATAACTCAACCCATAACCAGAAGAATACCTAGTTGACTATTTGGGCCTAAGTGCCATTACAAATAAAAACCCAATTACAAAATATCATAAATAGGTCAATACTTTAACATTAATAAAATTATAAATTATGTTATGTCTAATATAAGAGAAAATTCTAACAATCTCCCACTTCAAGCACATAATTTAGAAATTGTGGCCACTTCAAGTAAATGTCAAAATAATTATAGCATTATTATATTTATAGATTTCGATTGAGATCATAAGCATTCAATAGTACAAAACATTATATCTGATAGGGATATTAACATCATACACATTATATACCTACACCTAGCTGACCAAGATTTTTAACATAAAATGTGCTTAACAAGATTTACATAACGATAAAAGTGACTATATATAAATCTTTACACAATGGACCTAGTATCCATCCAAGATATCAAATGAGAATCAATATTCTCAATACAATAGTGAGACAGGGTCTAAATGTTTCTAATGATATGCCATAACTTAAAAAATGTACACAAATAATATATGACAATATCATGAATGTTTCATTGACACATATCTCGAGATACATAATAAATTGAATATAATTACATCAAATATAATTTATCTAAATCTAAGCCCTAAATCGATTTCTAAAAAAAAGGGCCAAAAAAATAAATTTAAACTAAAATTATTTCAGCATGGAATTTTTTATCTTCAAAACTTTTAATCAAAATCACATTTGCAGTTCAATTTTTTCAAAATTGATTGAAGGTTTTTATTATCCAAAAGATTCTAAACAAAAACGCTTAATCAGTTTAAAAAATAATGAAAAAAATTGCACAATTTTATTCTAAACATGACCAAACCGAACTTAGGTATTTTTGGCAATTCAAATTTTGCAAATCGGTACAATTTCAATTCAGATTTAAGGAGACCTTTGTTCGTCTAATCATTCTAATATAGAATCTCAAATCAATTTGAACAATTACTCTACAATTAGGCTGAATTCTAAAAAAAAAAAATAATTTGAACCCAATTGACCATATGAACACAGAATTGCAATTTCAAAAAAACTTTGATTTTTCAACAAATTGTTCAAATTGAATTGTGCAATAGGTTTAGAATAATTTATATAACAATTATCATACAAAAACTTAATAATTAACAAGTGCAAGGCTATGAAATAATTCCAATAATCATAGCATTTTGAGTTTTGAATGTAATTCAATCATTAATCAATCAATGCATCATAGATTAAATAACTGTACTATTAATTCACACAATATTTAGCCATGCAACATAATTTATTGACTCTTTATCAAATATTAGATATACTAAACTTGAAGGATCCTGATCAGACAGGATTCTATCTTACTTACTAGAGATAGAAAAGACAAGTCAGTATATGAGTAGATAAAGTTAAAAAAAAAAAAAAGAGTTAGTACGTAGTTAGCTAGATAAAGCATAAGCAATTTATTTTAAGAATATTTTTGTAATTTTATATTTCCGTTACATATGTTATTTTTTAAACAATTTAATTTAAAATATACATATTTATTATTTATTTTCAATTTATTTAAAGAAACAAATTTCATTGCATCATGAATTATGTATCATACGTTCATGGCTATTCTTCGATGGTTCATGCCACTTACATATTATTTTTAAAAGTGGGGATATGATAATTAATAATATGAAATAAAATCAAATATAAGAGAATAAATTATAATTTTTTTAAATATAAATATTAGACTATTTAAGATTTTTTTAAATATGAAGTGCTATTTTGTTTTAGTGAAAAGGATTGTTTATTCCATCAATTGAAAAGAAGTTTTAGACTTCGTTTAGATGCCAGAGAATAAGAGAAGGAAAAAATAATAATAAGTAGAAAGAAACGAGGAAAGAAAGAAAACTGAGAAGATGTTTTTTTCCTCATGTTTTATTGAAGTGAAATAAAGTAAGAAAAAAATCATTCTTTATTTGATTAAATAGAAAAATGAGAAGAAATAAAATATAATGATATCAAATAGTAATTATGTCTGTTGCATCATTTCTCTCCATGATTGGAGAGAATAAGAATTAGATAGACTCTGTATAAAATTTCTTTTTTTTTTTTTTATGTTCACCTTCGTAACGAAATGAAAGAAATTTTTTTTTTTTAAGTTATTTTCTCTTCTTTAATTTCTTTCCCTCCGAATTTCTTTTCATCCAAACAATGGATTAGTGATGGGTAGATAGATCAGAGAAAGCCAGAATATGTATTGCATTGTATAAGTATAAAATGAGGAACCGAGAATCGTAAAAACCCATCTGAAATTGGGAAAGAGAAGAGTGGGGATGGAGGGCACAAGTGGAAAGTGGCCAAGATCAAGAATCTAGAAAACAGGTCCACGGTGTTTGTCTGTTGTTGCTCCAACGCAAGAAAATACTATTATTCTATTCAGATCCCGCAACCCAATATTTTTACGGGGCCCACCCAACCGTCTCAGCTTTCCGGAATACCAGCTTCTCTTGATTTCAGATGTCCCCCATCTCATCTCAATTCTCGGATTGCTGAGATTCCGTAGGTCCTATAACACGCTGCCACCTCAGAAGTGGGCCCCTATCTCTCCACACAGATTCACACGCTTCTCAAGTATTCCTTCTCGTGAATTGGTTCTTCAATCCCAAAGACCACAGTACCCTTCGCATTTTACCCTATTAGCAGAGTTGAGTTCAACACACAACATGGGAAGAATGCTAGCAACTAATTGGAAAACTTGTCCGTTTTAATTCCTGCGTGATATTATTTTCAAATTATCTATTTATTGAAGATAAGTAGTTCGATTTCATTTTCTATCATATGTTAATGTCATATTTTGATTTTTGCTGTCTTTCAATTATTCCTGTAACATGTGAAGAGGAAATATGATTGTATAATAATTTTGATAACTTTTGTTTTAATTTCTGAATCAATTTATCCCTTTTCTATTTTGAACAAATGGTAATTTGAATTTATAACTTTGTTTTATAATAAAACTTATCAGTCACGTTAGAATTTAATATTTATTATGGATACTGATCAGTTTATTTAAGTTAGTTATTAAGAATGCGATTTTTGCTTATAAAAAAACTAAATCTTATAACACCTGTGATGACAAAACGGTTTTACAATAAATGGATGGAGTAAGTTATGATTTTTTTTTTCTGCACTATCTAAAGTATTTTGACTATTATAAATTTTGATTAGACATGTCCACTTGTAAATTATATGTTGATATGATTTATATATATTTCAATTTCAATGGTACAATTACTCAGCTTGAAAAGCAGCGAGGCTATGATAATTTGTGTCGGGCCCACGTGGATACCACAAACTCCACATTTGTATGATATTGTCCGCTTTGGGCCCAAGCCCTCACGGATTTGCTCTTGG
>JANHAO010023659.1:0-11835 GCA_026873985.1 Saraca asoca
GGTTAGTAAGCTCTTCTTCTACTCTAGATTTGATCTAGGTTATTTTAGGACCTCAAACTAGTGGATCTATGGGAGATTTGCTCAGGCAAAGGGGAGAAATTTTTTTGAATGTTTTGGCCCTTGCTGACCCCTCTTGGCTAAGCAAACCTACTAGTAGTATCAGAGCCGGGACTGGCCTTTGGTCTGATAGGTCGGGGGATGTAAGGAGTTACGCCTCAGCATCCCACATCAGCTAAGTCAGGATCCGGGGAAGGCCTTATAAGGAAGGAATGTCCTCTCCCACGTAAGCGTGCTTTTGGGGTCAATGTGGCCTCAAGGGACAAAATTGTGAGGGTTGTGTGTGGCCCAGAGCGGACAATACTTACGTGCGGGCCTTATAACAAGTAGTTAGGTAATCCGATTTTATAAATTTCTAATTTGATCGATGTTGACAACTGTGCATCACTCATCAACCACTTTATTAAGACTAGATATGACAGCCTCGTGATCTGCTGCCTTGCGAGACAAGGCTTCCTCGGCTTTTTCTTTAGCTACTTTAGTATCTCTAGCTCTTTCCTTTAGTTCAGCACCTCAGTAGTCACGGTAGCTAGGTCATTCTTAAGTTTTTTCTTCCCTTCATCCCAGGCTCAAAGCGTTTTCTTTAGCTTTATTATTGACAGCAAGCCTTGAAAAATCAAACAATCAAGCTAGAATCACAAAGAGATAAGAACCAAGTTGAAAGGACTTTACTTATCAGCAGGACATGACAAGCTATATAGCTCATCAATCTTTCCCCCGAGGATTCCTCCAACTTTAATACTTTGACCCTATTACAAGGCCGCAAGACTAACTCAATGTTCTCTTGGAGGAAGTCGAAGTACTCCCTTATCTTTTGGCTAAGATAGGCAGGTCACTCCTTGGCCTCGATCTTAGGTACCACCTCCTTTATAACAATAACAACCCTCTTCCCTTTATCTACTGTTTGTTTTTCAGCAATGGGAGCAGATGGGAATGCGATCTCCTTGACCGCCTCGACCACCTTAGGATGAGAGGTGGGAACCAACATTTGTGGGGATGCTACTGCCTTTGATGGAGAAGATTGACTTACAATGGTAGAGGCTGTAGCAGCAGCAGGAGTCAATAAAGTCGCAACAGTAGCAAACTGAGTAGAGTGGGAAGTTTATGGCATTTAGAGGTTGAGTTTCAACATGTTTTCATATTCTTAAAAATTCACTGGACCAACCTCCCTAGTTTGACAATCTTCGATGTCTCTGGTAAGCTCAGTGTTTAAAGTTAGAACAAGCTTATGTGAATACAAGAGATCCTTATCGAATTTGAGATTGTTCTTCAGATTGTCTACAACAATGAATTGGCCCAGCGCCTCAACCTCCTTAGCCTGCAACATTGGTTTCTACTTGCCAGCACCATCTATAAAATGAAATCAAAAGTCAAAACCAAAGAATAAAATATGAATTTATGCAAGCTCACACATCCTCAACTCGCTTATCAAGAGTAAGGATGAAGCCAAAATTATGAAGATGATATAGAGAAGGGCATGAAATGTAGAACCAGTGGGATTTATTATTCCCCACATTGGACTTGCCCTTAACATTACCTTGTGGCAAGATCCTATTGAACTTGGTCTGATGAGCTGTCAGGTAGTAAATCCCATCACTCTGGCCTATGCTCTTGATGCTAAACAGATAGCAAAGAACCTTAATCGAAAGAGGAGGAAGATTATTCATAAGGTACAAGAGAGTGAGGGAAGTAAGCTGAGAATACAAGTTTAGTGTGAGCTGAATGGGGAGAGTTTCAGTTTATTTAGCAATTCTACAAGATAAGGATGGACTAGGAACTTAAGCCCAACAGTGAGATGGTTTGAGCTAATAGCAATAAATCATGGAGGAGGATAAGTCGCATGGTCGTTAGGGGCAGGTGCCATAATACTACAGCCCTTGGGAAGATGGAATGTTTCAACTACACCCCCCTAAGCTCATTGAGCTTAATGATCCAAGGATGGTGCTTGAACACTGTGTGGTCTGGGGACCCCTCACTCTGAGTGATTTGCTGACCCTCAGTAAGATCAAGATGAGTAGCAAACCTTTCAGCGACTTCACCATTCCCAGAGGTCGTTTCATCTATAAAACGCATTAGCTCCTCGCTTTAGGATAGAGAATTAAAATCTTTAGCACTTCCTATCTGGTGCCATGGTGTGTATGATCTGACATCTACACAAGAATGAATGATCAGGCCACTGAAAGCAGACCATACCAAAAGGCTAAAAGCTAATAGGGAAACATCCTATGTAGCAGGCTAGACATGCCACATATCACCACATCTAAAACCTAGACCACTGAAAATATAGGGGGCTCGACCAACGAACCTATCAAGTCCCTAAAATCAGGGAGACAGAAAAAGGCTAAATTCAATAATCTACGACCTTAAGACCTACAGGCATTTTATTAGATAAACAACACACCAATTTTATAAACAATGACAAGCATGTAAATAAACACACTATGGAACCAATCAGCAGAAATTTTTTTCCCTAACATCTAATAAGCCACACTACTGAATTGAGCCACCAGATATTAGAAACCCACAAAGCAAAACATTCACAAAAAGCAGAAGCTTAGAACCAAGGTTGTGTTTAGAAGATTTATTAAATCAACGGAATGAGATAGGTCTAGAAAAAAGAAGCCATAAATGAGTACGATGAGTACGATCAATCTCTGGTATATTAAACCCAAAGGTTACTATTGCAAACTTGGTGAAGCAGAAAGGGTCAAGAATGGCGGTGACTGGATAAGAAGTTGAAAAGCAAGAAAGAAACTAAAGCATAGGTTTTCAAAAAACAACAAGTGAGAGGGAAAAAAGGGTTTTCCTCACCATATATAACTCGATTAGCCTCACTGTTACATCAGGAGATTGATCAATTACTCTTGATCTAACGGTCCAGTGAAAATGAAGGCTTTGTCATTACTGTACTGATGATTATGAAAAAATGCACACATTAAATGCAAAAATGATGACATGGGCAAGCGCAAACGAAATGAAAGGACAAGAGCCCAAACAATGACATAGCAGATCACAGTCGATGACTTTTACTAGCAAATTATAGTTCCCAATCCGCAGATTACACTAAGAGCTAGGGGTTAATGTTATGAATATTTTTAAAATCGCATAAGTAGGCTGGTAAAAGCCCAATCGACGGACTCAGCTAGTAGGGGCCTAGCTTACCCAGGATTGTAGTTGTAGGGCCAAGACGTTAGGTTGCTAAACATAAGCTAAGGTCGCCAGTCAACATATATCAAAGTAGCCACTTTAGATTGTTGAGAACAAGGCTCAGCTCATAGAATCAGAGTACTCATCCATAACCAACAGTCCAAGGAAATCCATTCAGTTTCTTACTTTAATGGGAGTCTGTTATAATTATCAATCCTTATCTATTATGTAATCCTAATCAAGTCATGATACTTATCTATTGTAAATGTACATTCAAACTATAACTCTCCAACTATTATAAAATGAGATGAAATCATTGTACATGAGATAATTAATCATCAAATACAAAACACTCAACAAAGAGTAATAAAAGCCGTGAATATAGGAGTTAAGCTGACTTTAGTCAAATTATATTAAAAACTTCTAATATCTCCCTGTTCTCTCTCTCTCTCTCTCTCTCTCTCTTTTCACATTTAATCTGCAGTTTGGAATTCTAAACTTGGATTGGCCAGATTCGACTGTTAACAAAATGCAACTTCAAGATTTAAGAAATAATTTTAAAATAATATTATATGTATACCAATTTTCCTTACATAATAGTTGATACAATCAATTTATGTCAAGTGAAATAAATTTTAATAAAATACTTAATGAGTTTAAAAGATTTTACAATAATTATAAATAAAAATGAGATCAAATTTAACTATTATTTGAAAAAGTTTAAAATAAAATAAAATCATCTTTATTCGGACTTCTGGAGAAGGAGTAAGAGAAGACATTTCTTATAGAAATTCAACTGCTAAAAAGGCAATCTGCTAGAAGTGTGTATGGTGAAGAAGATTTGCATAATTGACCATTTTTATAGTGCCAAAAAAACAGAATAAATTATTTATAAAAAAATCTTTAAAATACACAAATTATATTTCATTGATGTTCAATAATGATCCAAATATTAATGAAAACCACATCCAACCTAACAGAGGAAGGGAACAGATCCATTGTTTTAAGATTAGGTGCAAGAATTTGACTTCAACGTAAATGGCATCCATCCATGTATTAGCTTAAGGAAGAAGAATCTTCATTAATGTATTGGTTTATCATTTAATTATTTATTTTCAAATTTCAATGCAAAATAACTAGTTGTATGATTAAAATATTCAATCTCAAATAAATTTACATATGTTTTCCTCTGATTAATCACAATATGGTATAACCCCTAAATTAGAAAAATATACAAATAATGTATTTAAATTTCATAAATGATCCTTTTAATCTCTTTTGTTATCCTTCTATTGGATCAATTTAACAAAAAAAAAATAAAATCTGTGTTTATTACATGACTAATTAATATTTCAAGATCAATATTCATCTTTTAAGAAATTGATTACAATGAAAAAAAAAATTAATATTGACAAACATCTTATAATTCTAGATTTGAAGCTCCCAGCATCTACACACGGTAGAATTTAGGAATGAAAATGCATTAGGTTAGAACTTCAAAATTTACAAATGATTAATTTTAAAGACAAAGATATATTTTGTAGTGTTACCAAGTGACATGATATTAAGATAACTTGTTTCATCAAGTTGTGCAAACAAAATGAATTAAGTGTATAATAAGTTTAAGGAAGTTATTTACACATTTTTATAATTTAAGAGATTATATATATAAACTATTGAAGGAGTTACAGTTTACTCTCCAATAAATATACATTGTTGCAAGTAACTTAGAAGTTAATTTTAAAAGTGATTGACGTACTAATTTTTTTTTAAAAAATAAATTTTGTCTTGATAAGTTATAACTTTGGTTATAAACTCATTGCACCAAATACACTTTTAAGTTTTTTCAGTAGTTTAGAAGTGAAGCTTTCCTTCGTACTTATAAACTAACGCGTCTCTTCCACAAGTGATGTGAGATAACCCAACAATCCCTCCCTCACATATTGGGTCATAGGTTGAATTCTTTCATCAATTTACTTTTCTGTAAACTGTTAAATAGGATGTAATCAGACTCGAATACAAATATTAAGTGTTATTGAATATTCTAAATTTTCCTCTATTTAATCATGCACAATAAAACAATAATCAAAATCTTTCTACAGTGAGATAACTAGGGATGACAATCAACCTCGGTTGGACGGGGATCCGACGAAAAATCCTCGTTCGAGGAGAGATTTGAGGAACGAGGACGAGAAACAGGGACGAGGAACGGGAAAAAAAATTTTCTCTAAAAGATTTTGGAGTCGAGGACGGAGATTACACTCCCTGTCCCGAATTTTTTTTTTAGAAAATTTTTTTATATTTTTTCTTCCATAATCTATCTTATTTTTTAATTTTTATTTTTTTAATTTTATTATATTTTAATTAATTTTTATGTCCCCGCGGGGATTTATTTCCCTACAGGAATCGGGGACAGGGATTAATTTTCCCCCAACGTTGTGGGGCGGGGACAAGAACTGGAAAAAATTCTCCAACGACGATCGGGGATAGGGACCTCACTCCCCGCCCTTGCCCCACCCCGCTGCCATTCTTAGAGATAACCGAATGTCTCGAACCAGATTTCAAGTTTAGTCCATCCACCAATAATGTGTTTGTTTCCATAGAAAAGGGCGTGGATGCGATCAAAGTTAGTTTATTTCTTGGCCTTCAACCACAAGCATCATCGATAGCAATGTATGGGATACGGCTGCTGAAGATTTGACTTACCGTATTGTATTGAGCGGCGCCTGCGTTGGCATGCAGTGCTTTTGAAGGAAATGATTGGGAGAAGCCAGAATCAAATTCATTTAGCATTGAACAATTTTCGAATAATACATCTTGTTTGTGGCACACTATCAAAATAAACTCTTATTTTTTTCTTTTTATTAATTTGAAATGCTAACAACATTATCAGTATTAAATATTAGGACATGCCATTGCATTTATAATAACTTTTAAAATTTATAGTAAGATAACAACAACTTAATTTAAACATCAAGTCTATAGTCATTGGTTTTTTTTTACGTAATGTTTAATTTTCTTGATGTAATAATGTTTTGAAACTGTTTTTATATAATGTTTAATTTTCTTTTGTTGTGTGGTTAATAAGGCAAATCATGGTTTCGAAAGCAACTTTCAATGAAACTTCTGCATGCTTCTAACAAGCTAGGGTTGAAACCATGACTTACATGCTGTTTGTGATTTTTGATCATGACATCATGTTATAATTTCAATTCATGATTTTTTTTTAAAAAGAGTGATAAGTTACTTAATATATATATATATATATATATAGTATTTTGAATTTAAATTTAGGATAAAAAAAATTAAGACAATATCATATATCACTTAACTATTAAGAATACTAACACTAATTAATGATTATTTATTTGATAAATTTTTACTTCACATAATAATTTGAGAACACATTATATTGACAAATCGCATTTCAAACCACATTATGCTTCATTAATGGAGAAATTTGAACATTATGTCACTGATGAGTTTCACAAGAACGTACAATTGTAAAATATTTGTTAAGTGACATTAAGGGAGTAAAAAGAGGCCGAAGTCATCTATTTTTACCCCCCTTTTTCTTAAGGAGAGTCCTGCATTTGTTCCCCCAAAAATATCACCACGTCCTGCATTCTTTTGATTACTTTTGGACCTCCACATGTGATCAATTTAGGTTAAATTAATAGGTTGTGTAACTTTATTCAATGTTTAATTAGATTTTATAGTTTGAAATTTAAATTGAATCTTTATACTTATTTTTTATTTTCACTTAGATCCTTTTTATCATTTTTCTATTGATAATTTCACACATGAACAAAAGTTTATTGATTTGGCTTGTTGTTTAATGATTGATGCATTGAGACTTGAGAGACACATGGCTTATTATTTTCGTTCCCATTAAATGTCTCAAATTTTTGAAGTTATTTATCATTTGAATCTGAATAAAAATGATATGAAAATTTCTAAAATAATAGTAGTTAAATCACATCTACAACAACATTGTTTTTTGTGTGTGGATGTATTTAGAAGTAAAATAAGTGTAATGATTCAATTTCAAACTTTTAAATCTTAATAATTTAATTAAATTATAGAAAATTACACAATAATTTAACCTTTAATCTGATCTAACCCTTTAAATGTCACTTCCACCAAACACCCGTATTTGTATTTACTTTACAATGCTTGAAAGATTGTGATTAGGTACACCCTCATTGAAACTTTTCACTCAAAACTTCCACCCATGCGATGAAATTTCAGAGGTATAGTCGCGGATAACCAAAACTAGATTGAGAGAAATGTTAAATTTGATTTGTAATCAAAATAAAATTCAAAATATATATTGCAATAGTAATTCTAATTAATTTTATATTTATTTTAAAAGTGAGATTGGAGTTTGGAGACGAAAATAAGCCTTGAGCTCCTCCCTTATAATTTCATTCAATTTTTTTATATAAAAAATTCATGAATATATATATATATATAATATTACGAACGCAATTTGTATTCAAAAACATTTTCCCCTCTCTCTATCTTTCTCATAAATGGTTGGATTTTTGGGCCAGAAATAAATCCTGAGTCTTATGGACTTTATGTCTTTGTCCACCTATCCCTAAACGGGTCAAGAAAACAAGCCCGATTTGGCTTGAAATACTATATACTCCTAACTCCTTTGCAGGAGAGTTAATTTAGACACGGAAGACAGCGCCTTGATACTAAACCCTGAGAAAACCCGAGTCCTTGGAGAGCCGAGGAAGATGATCATTCCTGTTCGTTGCTTCACCTGCGGAAAGGTACTCGCGCTTTGTACTCAATCGCAAAGCCAAATTGTCTTGCTCTTTTCATAGGGTTTATTGAAAAAGTTGGAACTCTTTTGTGTATTGGGACAAGGTTTGAGGGTTTTGGTTAATTGGTTTTCAATTTTTTTATGCTCATGTAGGTGATTGGGAACAAATGGGATACCTATCTAGACCTCCTGCAGGCGGATTACAGTGAAGGGTAGGTATCTGAAAGCTTCCACTTTTCCAATTTCTGGGGATTTATTTTGGAATAATTGATCAAAATTGAAAAATACTGTGATTTATCCTTACCTTTGGTGCAAGTTGTTTTTCTAGTGTTACTATTGGTTTGTTTGCATGCTACATTGCCATAATGGGTTCTGAGTCCTGACTAGCTGTCACGGTTGACAATTTTGTATTTAGGCTCAGTTGTTTAATTATCTGAATTCTGAAGTGAGATTAATAAGAAATATGAGTTTCTATGGCTTCTGTCGTAGGAGGTGTTCTAAGACGTTGTCTTGCTTGTGGAACATTAATATTAATTTCATCTTTATTTTTGGGTAACATCTCTTGGTATTAATTGGATTGTGCTTGGCATGCTTTGGTAAACACATTATGTGGGTTTCATATTGTGTAGTGGCAAGATAAGTCTCTAGTCTATGGCTGAGATTATGAACGTATAATTGGGTGATTTCATGAACTTAGCATAATAATGAATGTGGATGAGCATGGTTCCACTGTTACTGTGTTGTATTTACATGCTGTTGGTCTTAATTTTAATTGCTTGCTAATGTATAGGATGCAGTCTGCAATCATTATGTCTTGGATTTTTATTCAACTTACATCTAAATGCATGCAGCCTGTCTGACGAACTAAACTGCACAGATATTCATTAATAACTAAGGATTTTAAACATGGACCTGGGCTTTGTGTGCTTCATTTTATTTAGACAAGTTGTATTCAAGCCTTATCTAGAATCGCTTTTCTTTGGCTACAAAAATCTGTCTCTTAGTGGATAGTTTGCTGCAGTACTGAATTGCATTAAAATTACTTTTCTTTTAATTGGATACCAGTTGATGAAAATATAATTCTCTGGTCCAAGGTTGAGCTTATGAGCATACAGATAGCGATGTTTATCATTAAGTGCAGCAAGCACATTAGACAATGTGGATGAACACAGTTCCCTTGTATTTGTCCAAAAGTTCTTGATTCTAGCATTTAGGGAAAGGAAAGTTTTGTAGGAGCATGTTGGATCTTGGAAGGTTACAGAGGTTTTAGTTTTATTTTCTTGTTATAATTGTGTTGTATTTACGCATCATTGGTCTTACTTTTAGTTGGCTGCTTTTTATTCATTGCTTGAGGATGCAGTCTGCAAAAACAATCTTTTGGATCATTTATTCAACTGAAATCCAAATGCATGCAACACATCTGATATGAGTTGCAAAGAAATTCTTAGTAACTATGAATATTAAACATGTACCTATTGCTATGTGCTTCATTTTATTTATTGGTTGAGAAGTGTTTTCTGATTAGAGAACCAATTTGTTACCATTATAATGTACTACCTTAAACATAAAGTGATTATTGTAATTTGAAAAGGCTTGAATGTCAGTTACTTAAAATTGCTTTTCTGTGACTATGATAAGGTAAACTGTCTCTTAATGTATCGTGCCACTAAAGACACATTTTCTAGACTGTTATTGGGTATTAATTTTGACATTATACTAATATTTGATGCTTTGAATGCAGCGATGCACTAGATGCTTTGGGTCTGGTCCGTTATTGCTGTAGACGAATGCTTATGACACATGTTGATCTGATTGAGAAGCTTCTGAATTACAACAGTAACAACTATTTCCCTCGTTTGATCTGTTTTTGTTTGTGTGCTTGTTTGAGTATTTAGGTTACTCACTAACGGTGCATTTGATTGCAGCTTTGGACAAGTCTGATCCCAATTAAGAAAGTATATGGATCTATGGATGACACCAATGTTGATTCTGCTGCATTTCCTGTGGCTACCTGTTGAAGTCCTTTTCCTTTTTCATTTTTCAATTGTTTAGGATTAGGTAGGTCTAGTTGGTTCATGTTTTTGGTGTTGTATCCAGTTCCAGGCTTATTTTAAATATTTATTGACCTTTCTTCAAAGCGATGTAAAGCTGTCAATGCATATTATGGATATGAACTAAGAATATGTAGCCTTCTCTTCTCTCCCTCCCTCTTTCGTTGTTACAATTGGAGCTATGCTTGCCATGTATGTGACAACATAGGTTTATAGAAAAGGACAGCTTCTCTTTTGGGGTTGGGTTTTATTCTTGCAGTTTAAAATGTAGTTTGATGATGATTGACACCATATGTTTGTATCATGATCAATAGCAACTTGCTCCTGGTCTTTCCTCTGTTGGCTGGCAGTGCTGTATGTAGTGATTGCAGATGGATTTAATATTTTCAAGTTTCAGGGCTTCCTTCTCAGGATTTTTTTGGTTGATGGCTAGATTTGAGTTAAATTGTGTGGGTGTTGGGGGATATTGACATATATGGAGTGTCTTACACTCAAAATTTGCTTTATCTGTAGCAGCGCAGCTAGGACTGAGAATTTAAGTGTGTCTGGATGAGGAAATTGAAATACATTTTCAAATTATAGAAATTGTTGAATTGTTAGTTTGGGTGTATATTTCTATTGAGACGTCCACTACTAGATATAGGGTATTTCTGTAAATTTGTCAAACTTTAAGGCTTGCTATAAAAGTTGAGTTTTTGTGCTGGTCCACTTGGCTTTTAGGTGGAGTTATTAGCCACTTAAAAATCTAGTCAGAAATACTGTTATTTTCAAATTCTCGACGAGTGATAACTAAAAAAAAAAAAAAAAAAAAGGAATTTTCGTGGGAGTATATGAAATAATGGTTTAAAATGAATTAATTCAAACGTACTTGGTTCACGTCCTCACACGTACATGGGTGAGGTGGTGGGTCATCTCTATTGCAAATAATTGTAAGCTCAAGATCTCACATCCTCGCACTTACAGGGGTGAGGTGGAGACTGCAGATACTGGGGGAAACGAATAGTGACAGTTTGTTGTCTATCCCATTTGTCTGGTTGCTATTATCTTATTCTCCTCGCAGCGTGTTTTTAGCCTTTCTGTGATTGTTGTCTTGACTTAAGGAAAAGATCGGAGGAGGTACAAAATTGCGGGCAAATGGAGACAATTTGTTGTTGAAATCGACAAGGAAGCTTAGATTATTGGCTTTAACAAACATCGAAGATCTTCACTTAGCTTAATCCAATTTGTTGTATAAAGGATTCAAATCGTGTCCTCAAATGTTTGAAAGAACTATCTAATTATGGCTAGATAACACCTTGGAAATAATTATTTATTTGTTTTCCAAATTAGCTGCCCCGGTTACAGATTCTGCCCAGATTTAAATAGAGTGAAATTCAACTACTACTTCCTAAATAAAAGGAAAACAACGGCTAGTGGTGATACGTAATAGCAATGGCTATGGAAAGCATAATCTCCTCAACTTATCTGCCAACTCAGCCATAATCACAACGTGACAGTTCTTCACATCTCCAAATATCTTGGGTTCTTCTTGGAAAGCCTTGCTGACTTTCTTTACGTAACATTGCCCCCCTCTTTTTGTGGAACCTTGTCCTCAAGGTTCAGGTTCATAAATCGGTCCCTCAGCTCCATTGCATTCTCCCATGTTGCATCCTCCTTGGGAAGATTTTTCCACTTGACCAAGCTCTCTTCCACAAAACTGGATCCTTTGCGTACCCATCTGGTATCTAAGATGACTTCAGGAACTATAAGCACTTCACCATCCTCACTTAAGGGGGGTAATTCCTCACTGGTAGCATCATTAGG
>JANHAO010023660.1:0-11838 GCA_026873985.1 Saraca asoca
TTTTAAAAACTGTTTTTGAAAACAGCTCAGAGTTGTTTTCAAAAACAGTTTTTAAAACAGGATTTCAGAACAAAATTTTCAAAACAGTTTTACCAAACAGGTTTTTTTGTTTTAAAAACAGTCTTAAAAACAGAAAAGTAACAGTTACCAAACAGTTGCAAAACTGTTCATCATTTCTAAATCCTACCTTTATTTCAGTCTGACGCTTCTTTAACTCACTTGGTAATAGTCGTTGCTGAGCTTCTGCTGTTTCCTTTAATTTTGCAGGATCAGAATGACCTAATGCATTTACAAAATGGATGGAAATACTCAGTACATACGGAATATTGCACCGAGTAGAATCCCACAAAAGTTAAAACCAAAAAGTATCTATATTATTGTTTGATTTAGAAGAAAGATACCTATAGCCCACTGCAACATCCCGTCGAGCGAAGAAAAGCCGCCGTCAAAATCATCCTTGATGTCATCGGCTGAATCGTCTTGGTGGGCCTGGTGCAGTAGCTCACTGTCCGGCTTTGCAGTAGACCATAATAGACCTCCGGAACTAAGATTACTACTGTCTATGCCGTCTGCCCTCCCACCCACCATCAACAATGCTGACCACATTGCCAGAAATACCCATACTACTATCGTCCACCTACACCCCATTCACAAAATAGACTGGGAAATCTGTTAGACTCACTTTTCAGATCATAATGATATCGCAGTCGGTGATTTATATGGGAGCGTTCCCCTCGCCCTAATACGATGAACTCGAGTACATCAGAAACATAAAAGAAAAAATGTTTCTCAAGAAGCAAGTCTTCACCGTCTATTCCATGAAAACTTACTGCAAACAGAAAATTAAAGCAAACATACACTTAAAAAAAATTCACAATCAATAGTTGAGTCGCTGAAAATTAAGAAGATTTAAATCTTCGAGTATTATTAGAATATTAAGAAGCAAGAAATGCATCACCCAATAATTCACGATGAGTTGCTGAATACTTAAAAAAGAATCAACCAGACCAGAGTTGCTTCAGTCGAAGTCAAAAATCAGTTACTGCCGTCGCTCGGAAGCTCGCCGTTGCTTTCGTTGGATCGCTCACCGTCGCTCGTAAGCCGTCACTGGATGCTCGCCATCTGCGTTGCTGACCGACTCGTGAGATGAGTGACTAAGGTCTCTAAGACGAAGACAACCAGCGCAGAGGGCTTACGGCAGCAGGCTTGTTACCTTTGTTTTTCCTTGAAGAACAATTGGGTTCAGTTTGGGTTGGGCCTAGAGAGGAAGGGAAGAGTTGGGAAAAACCGAAAAAGGGATTGACCCACAGCTGGCCCATACCCATCTGGATAGGACCACGTGGATCTCAATCCGTACGGACTAGTCCGTTTCAGCCTACTTTCAATAACAGGCTAAAATTTAAGGCCCGGACCGTACAAAAATGCGTTGACTAGCCCGTTGGACCCGCATGCTGGAATCCGTATTTACAGCTCTACTCATCCGCCGTCCATGAAATATTTTGCTGCATTATCTCAAAACCTCCCTTCATCTTCCTAAATGGAAATGTTTTTTAACATTGAAATTTTTAATATTATTATCTATTATTTTTTATAAATTCAAAAATTTAGCTTTTAATTTTAGAATCTATTTAATCATAATAACAAATAATTAGCTTGTCAAAATATAATATAAAATAGTAGTGAAATTTCAATATTAAGGTAGGAAGAATATCTCTATCTATAACACATATAAGACAGATGGTTTGCTTTTTAGTTTTTTTCGTTTGGTAATGTTTGAATAAATAAATATGGGAGTTTTTTTTTTCTTTTTCAAATTTATTTACAAATTATAATTCTATTTACAAAATTTTATAACATTTGTATAGAAAAATAAGTTTATATTGATTTTGTGCACAATGGAGATATAAAAAATGGTAACTTAATTGATAAAAATTGTATCATATAAGATTTTAAATTTCAAACCTGAGAAGCAATTAAAGTGTAGTAAATTAATATGCAATAAAATTAGCTTACTTGATTGCAAAACTATATTATGGAACATCAGGCTTGTTTGGTGGATCATTTAAAATCTTACAATATGGAATAAATTATACAATTAAGTCTTATCATATGGTTTCGCATATAAACTATATACTATAGTCATATATGATCTTCTACTTTTATACATAAAATGATATATAACACTATATATTCATTGGCGTAAAGGATAAAAATTAATAAATAAAATTTATATTAAAAATATGAAAAAGTATCTTTGTTTCATTGATTTCTTTACTATTCATTATTATCCACTATCATTACTATTTCCATTATCAATGTGATGGCATCCACCATTAGTCCCCATTAATGTGATACTGATGGCCATCGCATACTATCACCATATCCCTTGCACTACTATCATTATAATCACCATCACTTTCTCCACATCATTACCACTATTTATTCTTATCATTTGCTGTCGATATCTTTCCCTCCAGTATTATCACTAATATTATATAAGAATATTTTTATTTAAAATAAAATTTTAATATTATATATGAATTTAAATTTAATTTATTATTTGTGTAAATCAGTCTTACACCATTATCCACGGTTGTTTTGTCATATTGTTAAATAACTATTAAAAATTTTTTATTGTTAGTAACAACTCTTAGTTATTTTTATTTTTTTCTTAATGAAGTGGTATCTTTTTATTTATTAATAGTGTAAAATTTTTTACTTTAACAATGTCTTTGCCAGCATTTTTATATTATGTTTAGTTAGATGGAATGGAATGAGAATGAAAATGAATAAAAAATTTATTTGGTATGTACTATGGAATAAGAATGCCTATTTCATCAAATGATGAAATCTTCATTCCATCACAAAAGTAATAGAATGCGTAATGTCATCTTTTCAATATTTTTACTATAAAAATATTTTATAATTATATTTTTAATAATAGAATTTAAAATAAGATTTTATATTATTTATTTTATAAAATTATTTAATATAAAATAAAAATTAATAAATTAAAATTTATTTATTGATATATAAGATGAATCAAAAATTATGAAAAAAGATTAGCATATTTGAAGAACAAAAAAATGGAATAAAATACTCTATTACTTGAAAATTTGAAGCTTTACATATTTTTTTTATAGTTTTTAGATAAATAATTTATTATTTTTTGTTATAAAGATATTTTTGTAATTGATTATATTTTTTTCCATTTTATTCCTATAATATTTTGCTGTATCAAACATAAAAATAGAATAGAATACTTATTCTATTTTTTACTATATCAAATATAATTATTGAATGATCATTTCATTCCTTTCCCATTCCTACTCACATTTTCATCCTTATTTCATTCAATCCAATTAAATGTAACATTAGTGGTGCAGTGGCTTAGGATTTTCCTCCTTTTTCATGTCCTATGGTTCTAAATGTTTTCTATTGTTATTTTCAATTGAAAGATTTAATACGAGAGTGATAATTATTAAAATACAAACTTGAGTTATTTTAGTCTTTATAATTTAAAAATATTTGCTTGATTTCTTTGGTATTTTAATCAATTTAATTGTAATTTTTTTAGTATTGATTAAAAAATTGACATCGAGTCCTGTGAAATATTTTATTCAATGTGGTATATCTTTATACCCTGACTTACATGTAAACATTGGCTTTTGTTTTATTTCTTTTTTAAATTTATTTCTATTTCATATGTGTAAGAAGATAAACTCCATCAATAATTAATGGGTATATATGTAAATTATGGCATAAAAAATGTGTCATGTTTAATAAAATTATTTTTTTAATCCTTATGTCATTTTATATTTTAGAAACTCGAGTATTTCAAATTAGGGGATGAAAATCACCTAATTTATATTTTAGAAACTAAAATTTCATTTATCAAAATAATTTAATTTATTTTGAGAAAACTGTCTCCATGAAGCTTTAAAAAAAAAAATAAAGGTTAAAAATAAATATAGACTCTGAAACGAATTATATAATTTTAAAATTGAATACGTGTTCTTATTGACAAAGACTCGTCGTAGCATGTGAAAAACAGTTTTTTATTTTACTAAAGCTTATTACACTAACTTCGTAAATGGTTGCAACATAGTTTACAATGAAAGATTGCACAGAGGAAAATGTTCGACAGCTACTGAATTAAATTTGACTAAGAATTTGAAGTAAAAGATTCGATTCTTATGCATAAATACCTACATTTTTTATAAAAAAGAATGTGAATTATTGTTGACAGTAAAATTTGATAAACCCAAATTTAGTTAAGTAGAATAGTTCTTGAAACCACAAATTGTAATCCAGCTGATGCAAGAGAATGAGAAGGATGAAGAGAAGATGAAAGGAAGAACAAAGGAGGCTTGCATTAGGAGTTTTTTAACGTGGTTCAGCTAAAGTCCAATGACTCTTACATCCACGGTGACTTTTATTTCTCTATTAAAAATTTGACAGAGTTACAATATATATTCAGAGGACCTCCTCTATTGTGTCTGTTCCTCCCCCTTTTTATAGAGGTTGAGAGGTTGCAAATGTAATTTAATGAATTATAAATCTGTTACATCAAGTAATAAATATGTTGAAGTTTGAGTATTTTTTGGATCACTTAAAATGGACTGGCCATAGCTCAATAAGAAGTAAGGCCCAGTTAATAAGGAGGCCCACATCACTTGACAATTGAAGTCACTCAGCAGAATGCCAGCTCACTATTCGCGGACTAAGGACGCAGGAAGGGATCAACGCAAAAGTCTAGCTCATTGAGGAGTACATCGACTGGCTAAGTAGGATGTGATGCCCAGGCTGCCCTTTATTAGACTTATCCCAGGCAAACTTAGCAACGAAACTAGTCCATGGCGAGCAAGTCATCCAATGCAGACCCAAGTCACTATGATAGCGAGCTGAGCACCAGTATGAAAGCTTAGTCATCAGCTAAGGGCACATCTTCCCAACTAACAGGTCAGCCTTCAAAATCAACACATTAGGCCCCAACAATCCGACAATAATTTTCCAACATTTATTACCAGATGCCAAGCATTTATTGCCCAAAGTAGTAAAAATAATCAATTTGTTATCTGTTAAATTACACTTGTAGCCCTCTCCTCTTCTATAAACAGGGAAGGAGACCACTGTAAAATACATAATGAAAAACTGCATATGGACACTTTGTCAGAATTATAACTCAGCACTGTATATCTGTTGAAGCAAATAGAAAATCTCCATAAAAGAGCTAATACAACTTAACGTGGATCTAAAGGTCGATTGGCTTTAGTCGAACCACGATAAAAGCTTCTAGTGTTTACTGTTCTTCCTCTTTCTCTTCTGTTTCTTCTCCATTGACTCACTTCTTCAGCTTACAGTTTGGGTAACATTGAACTTACACTAGTTGATCAGATTTCACTATCAATATTTTGGTGCTAGAAGGAGGGCCCCCATTGCGTTTTCTTCATTCTTGGTAAACCATTTCATCTGCAATGGCAAAAGGAAAAACTATCAAAAGCATAAGAGCATCTGCTGGCTAGCTTGAAGGTCAAACACAACCTCAACGGGACTTTGCTGCCCCTATAACAAGCACAATAACGAGCATGGTGCCTCCCACTCCACACCAACCCACCACTCTTAAAGCTAACAGAGCCCAAACTTGGTACCAATACCAAGAAGCTCTCGAGAACACTGTGAAGGAACTAACAGATATGGTTAGAGGTTTGGCTCAAGCACAAGCCTAAAGCGTACAAAGACAAGTGGGAGTTACACCGAAAGGAGGATGCCATTAACCAGGACCTCAGCATGAAGAACTCGTTAGAGGTGAACACCAACATGCCAGTTCCATTCATTCATCAAACTCACAGCTAAGGTCAGAAGTCCACAAGGCTCACAAGGACAAAAAAGATGACCAGCAGCGAAAGAGCTCGAGTTAAGAAGAGAGCTCCAATAAGACAACCATGAGCATAGGTCGGATAGCCACTCACATGGTCACGAGCATAGCTGAAGACATAGGACCTCAAATCGCCATTCTCGCAGTCAACGAGATGAAAGCAGCCAATGGACCACTAGTCACTGGTCCGAGGCTCAGGACCCTGTCATTGAGGAGCTGCTTTGGCGGGTGAAGTAGCTAGAAAAAAGACTTGTAACCTAAAGTAGCCAAGACCCTTACGAGGAAAAGATGTCATTCACCAAGGAGATCAAAATAGAGCCCCTTCCTCGTAGGTTCAAGGTCCCCAATATCTCACTATATAATGGAGATAGTAACCCATATAGCCATTTGGATGCATTCAACATCCAGATAGATCTCTAGATCTCTAGTTCATCAGTGAAGTGTCGAGTCTTTCCTACTACCCTTTGAGAGATACTACGTACCTGGTTCATGAGTCTCCAAGCTCGTAGCATTCGAAGCTGAGAGGAATGCCAAGCAAAATTCCTTAACCAGTATAGGGCATTAAAGAGGTAGTTCTCCTAATCTTGCCACTTAGTGATAGTCTTTCAATGGAAAGATAAATCGCTTAAGGACTATATCCCCCGATTCTAACACAAGGTCAACAACATAGAGAACCTGTCGGATGAGAGTGTCCTCACAGCTATCCCGGCTGGACTCCGTAAGGATGGGAAGTTGTATGAAGATATATACAAATCCTCAGTGAAGAGTTTGGGTGAATTTTATGAATAGGCAGCCAAAGAGATTTAATGGGAAGAAACCTTTGGCCCAAAGAAGCCCAATCGAAAAGAAGAGGTGAGTGGCTCTAACCAGGGTAAGAAGAGAGCTGGTAGTAGGAGTAGCAAGGAAAGTCAAAAAGGTGACTCTGGAGGTCAGGCCACGAAAAAGGCCAAAAATGGGTGACCACCACGTCCAGGTAGCTATGACAGTTATATTGTCTTGTCAAATACCCTAGATAGAATCTTCACGACTGAAAGGGATAATGAGGACTTCAGGAGACCCAAACCCATAAAAGCTCCCATCGAACAGAGGGACCAAGCAAATTTTGTGCCTATCATAATGAGGTCAGGCATAACACCTTAGACTACTGGGCGCTAAAAGACACTATCGAGGGCTTCATTAAGAAAGGATGCTTAAAGGACTATGTGGTGAGATCCTCGAGACAACGACCCTTATGTCCTTAACAACTGGGGTAGCGCTAGCAATAGTAGACCCTTGAACATGAGGAAACGTCTTCAGTGAGGATCATTTTCACTATCCATGGTGGGCCTCACATTGTTGGCACCTCAAACAGGTCGCGTGACCGCTATGTGCGGGTAGCAAGCCGTGTCCTGCTTACGAGTTATGTGGAATGCGAGAAACTCACCAAGAAAGCTAGGGTAACCCTGGAAAGCATCACATTTATGGAAGAAGATACATAATGAGTCCATACCCCTCACAATGACGTGATAGTCATTCGTGCCAAGATTGGTAATGCCGATGTGAGGAGAATAATGGTTGATACTGGAAGCTTTGTCAACATGATGTATAAAGAATGTTTCGACCAGTTGGGCATGAGTATAAGCCAGTTGAATCCTTCCCCTGAACCCCTCAACGGCTTCACGGGAGACAGAATAGTACCAGTAGGTTAGATTAGACTATTGCTCACCTTGGGTGATTTAGACCACCAAGCGACTGTAATGGCAGATTTTTTTATTATAGATTGCCCCTTAGCCTACAATGTGGTGTTGGGCCGACCCGCTATGGATGACCTAGATGTAGTTGCATCTACCAAGATGCTTACTATCAAATTTCCAACCCCGAACAGAGTTGGATGCATGTGGGGAGAGTAGCAAACTGCCCGGTGTTGCTACGAGGAGGCAGTTAAGCTCAGAACACAAGCAAAAAAGGTACACGTCGTATTTAGGGGAGAGCCCTGAGCAATGAGCACCCAAGGGGTCAATTAGGACCTCAACCCTTGCAAAGTAGACATTGAGTGAGCTACTGGACCTGTTAAAGAGCTTGAGGAAGTAAAGGTCAATGAAGTGGATACAGAGAGATGCCTCAAGTTGGGGAAGAGCTTGCAACCTGACACCAAAGCACAGTTAGCTGAATTTTTCAAGGCTAATCTAGATTTCTTTGCCTGGAACCATGAAGATATAGTGGGCATTGACCCTGGGGTTATGTCGCTCAAACTCAACATCGACCCCCGATACAAGTCAGTCTGCCAAAAGAGAAGGCCGATGACTGTTGAGTGCTTTGCCGCAATGAAAGAAGAGGTAGATAAGCTACTAGCAAACAAGTTCATTTGAGAAGCCTATTACCCCACTTAGGTTGCTAACCTCATCCTCGTGAAAAAGAAAAATGGAAAGTGAAGGATGTGTATAGACTTCACATACCTGAATAAAGCCTGCCCAAAAGATAACTTCCCTTTGTCGAGAATTGACCAGCTTGTAGATGCAACAGCAGGATATGAACTCCTTAGTTTCATGGATGTTTACTCGGGATATAACCAGATCTCTATGGCCACACAATATGAAGAATGCACCTCATTTATCACTAATCACGGGTTATATTGCTACAAGGTAATGCCTTTTGGGCTCAAGAACACGGGAGTGACTTACTAGCCATTGGTAAACATAATGTTTAGAGAACAAATCGGCAAGACAATGGAGGTGTATATAGGTGACATGTTGATGAAGTCCGAATAGCTAGCCAACCATGTTTGTGATATGGATGAAATGTTCTAGATTCTGAGGAGATATCAAATGAAGTTGAACCCGCTTAAGTGCACATTTGGAGTCACCTCGGGAAAATTCCTCGGCTTAATAGTAAATAGCAAGGGGATCAAGGTAAATCTATAAAAGATTAAAGCTCTCCTTGACATGTGATCCCCCGCTACAGCTAAGGACATACAGAGCTTGAATGGCCAAGTCGTAGTGCTCAGCAAATTTATCTCAAAGGCAATAGATAAGTGCGTCCCCTTCTTTGATATCCTAAAGAAGGTGAAGAAGTTTGAATGGATGCAAGAATGTGAGGTTGCCTTCCAAGAGCTTAAACAGTATCTCAGACGAGCTCTACTTTTATCTAAACCAAAAGAGGGCAAGAAGCTGATCAGACACGCCCTCAGTGTAGCCTTAATGTGAGAAGAGGGAGGAGCTCAGCTCCTTATTTATTATGTAAGCAAGCGACTGCTGGACGCTGAGACAAGGTACTCGCCAATAAAAAAGCTCACCTACTGCCTGGTCATTGCGTCAAGGAAGTTGCGACCCTAAGTTCAAGCCCATAACATAAAGGTTCTCACCCAGTTTCTACTCAGACAAGTCTTGCAAAAGACTGATGCTTTAGGTTAGTTGCTCAAATGGGCAATTGAGCTTGCCAAGTTTGACATTGAGTATAAGCCCAGACTGGTGGTCAAGGGGCAGGCTCTAGCAGACTTTATTGTAGAATTCATAGGACCCATGCAAGAAGAAGCAAAAACTTCAGAAATCTCATGGTGGGAACTATATATGGATGGGTCATCAAGCAATCAAAGGGCCGGAGTAGGGGTGCTCCTCATTAGCCCAGAGGGACATAAAATCCTTTGCATTTTGAGGTTTAATTTCCAAGCTACCAACAACGAGGCTGAGTATGAAGCACTGCTGGCCGAGTTGTGATTAGCCAAGGAGGTATGCTGAAAAAAAAAAGATTTTCAGTGATTTATAGCTCATAGTCTACTGTGTGAGGGGTGAGTATTAAACCCAGGGGTCAAGGATGACCAAATATCTCCAAAAAGTCCAAGAATCATTAAATTTTTTCTAGCAATACAAAGTCAACTAGATACCATAAGCTCAGAATGTGTATACTGATGCTTTAGCTTGCCTGGCTACAACAGAAGATGTTGACTTCTTGGGGGCATTCCCAGTGGAAACCCTTTTGTCCCTAAGTATTAAGCAAAATGATGTTATAATGACAATTGCCAAGGCACTAAGATCCTGAATGAATCTAATCCTAGATTATTTACAAGATAACAAGGTTTTAAAGGATAAGTTTGAGGCATGATGACTACAAGCTCGAGCCGCCAGGTATTATATCTATGATGACATGTTGTATAAAAGAAGGTTCTCAACCCCGCTTTTGATATGCATCAATGGTAGTGACTGCAATACCATCTTGGAGGAAATCCACGTGGGACATTGTGGAAACCATGCCAGGGGGCTATTTCTGGCTCAAAAAGCTCTCCGACAGGGGTTCTATTGGCCCACAATGAAGTAGAACACTATCGACCTCATCAAAAGATGTGATAAGTGTTAAAGGTTTACAAAGGTCTTGCAAGCTTCACTGGCCTACCTACGACAAATGGTCAGTTCATAGCCCTTCACGGTCTGGGGCATGGACCTGATTGGACCTCTACCTACAGCCAGTGGCAATTGTAAGCACGCAATAGTAGCTGTGGATTACTTCATCAAATGGGCAGAGGCAAAAGAGCTCAATGAGATCTCTTCTACAAAGATCGAAAGATTAATGGGGAACAACATTATTTGCAGATTCAGAGTCCCCTAGCAAATCATGACCAATAATGAGACCTAATTCACTGGCGAGCAATTTATCTAGTTCTGCAATGACCTAAAGAGCACGAAAAGCTTCTCAGTTATGGATTATTAGCAGGCCAACAGGCCAGATGAAGCCATTAATAAGATTATCAAGCAAATCTTGAAGGCTAAGTTGGAGGCCAAAAAATGGGGCATGGGTGGATGAACTACCAAAGGTACCATGGGCTTATAGAACCACAATATGTAATGCCATAGGAGAAACCACCTTCTTGATAGTATATGGGTGTAAAGTAATAATTCCTGTAGAACTCGAAGTAGTACCTCAATGAAAAGTCACCTTCAATCCAGACGATAATAATCAACTGCTCGCCACGAATCTGGATCTTACAGAAGAAATGAGGGAGAAAGCCCGCCTCAGAATCATAACCTACCAATAGCGTGTGGTAAGGTACTACAATCAAAGAGTACGAGCTCGAAGTTACAAGCCTGGCAATCTTGTTTTGTGCTTTATCCTCCCGGGAGCATGTAAAGCTAGCGAAAGGACCTTAGGACCAAACTGGGAAGGCCCATACCTTATCAAGAGAGTTATCAATAATATGGCTTATCACTTAACGGGCATAGAAGGAACAGAATTTCTCCGAGCTTGGAATGCTGAACACCTTCACTGATATTACCAATAAAGCCCCACATTGTTTACAAAAATTAGTAAACATGAGTATTTATGTAATTCTTTGAATTTTTATGTGTATAGAATAATAACTTCAATAAAGTTCTACGCGAGAAGTAATGTATTATGTATCTGTTAAAGTAGTTTGTTAGACTTTTCATTATTGCACTGAAATACATCATCTCGCATGCTCAAGTATATAAACTGAAGAGAAACAAGTGCATTCAATCCTTAACCGGATAAGTTCATGTAGAGCTTAAGGGTTACATTTCAAAATCCAAAAAGGAAAACAAAATTACAAGGCTCTTAACCTAAGGAGCATCAGGAGCTAGACCCTTTTGTGACTAGGGACCAAGGGGAGGAATGTCGGGAACATCCACCATGGGGACACTCTAACTTTTATGACATAAGAATTGATAGTTCAGTTGTCGAGGCTGATCAAATTAGAAATTTATAAAACTGAGTTACCTAACTACTTGTAGCATATGGCTAACCCAAGTCAAACCCAAAGATCATTTGTGAGATGATATCAATCAATTAGGAGCTGGAAAATAAGGGGGGTGTTAGCAGAACTACACTAACAGAAAACTACTACACAAAACAGAAACTAAAACAAAGATAGACAAGCAACCAGCCAAGGGAATATTCTTAATAGAATTCCTCTTCTTTGATGTGTGTGAACATTCTTCCATGGTTTTGTGCTCTAGAACTTGCTTGGATTCTTT
>JANHAO010023661.1:0-11833 GCA_026873985.1 Saraca asoca
TCAACATCCTCTTCCTCATCAAGCGTGAGGCCCAAGGATAAATGGTTTAATTTGGCACTCAGGGAATGCCCTGCGGCATTGGAGAATATTGACCTCTTGCGCCAGAGCAATCTTGAGCCAATTGTGGTTGATGTGATTTTGGTGCAGAGGCCCCAAGCTTGCAATCCAGCGAGTTTTTCTCCAAAAACGGATCTTCCTAGGACTTCTTCACTTAGAGAGAGAAGTCCATTTTGCTGGAATTCTGAGCAGGAAGAATTGGGACATAATGCGAAGAGTGAAAAGATTGTAGAGAGGTGGGTAATCAGGTATGAGAGCAGGAAGACAAGGAATTCTAATTCTGGCGGCAGGAGATCGAGCAACATTACTTTGCAAACATTGTATAAGAAATCAACATTACTTTTGAGGTCTCTATATGCTACTGTAAGGCTTTTACCTGCTTATAAAATTTTTCGAGACCTCAATTCCTCTGGACAAATTTGTGCCTTTACGCTTGCTTATCGGGTATCTTCTTTTGTTGAGCCCTTCACTCATAAAGAAGAGGCAGAAATGCAGAACTTTGGGTTCACCCCTGTGGATACTCCTGGTGGTAGGCTTTGCCTCTCAGTATTATATCGTTTTTCATCCTTGGATGTGAGGTCTGAAATATCGACTCCTATATCCCCACAAGTTATACCAGATTATGTTGGGAGTCCTTTGGCAGATCGACTGAGGAGCTTGTCCTCACTTCCTGTGACAGGATTGCCATCACATGGCTCTTTATTGCCATTGCCATTCTCTAGGCGGCATAGTTATGACCCCTATAGAGCCTCAACTCCTTCTCTTACTTCTTCACCTTCTCCGACGTATTCAGAATCACACGCATCAGTTTATAATGCAATTTCTCGCCAGTTTCTACCTGCTAGTTTGCCTGCACATCCTCCCGAGATGTCTTTGGCTCAGAAGAAGAATCCAAGTTTTGATGAATCCTATCCCTCGCCAAACCTGTCCCCATCTCCATCTCCATCACCTCCAATTTACAGTCCTGGGACATTACCATCAAAAGGGCTTTTAAGATCTGAAAGTGCTTCAGCTGGCATACCTACTGCTGTTGTTAATACTACTGGATATTCCAACCGGCATGATTTTCCTCCATCTCCTCCCCTGAGAGGTGCAAGGTGTACTTCTAGGACAGATAGAAGTACGAATGTGATGCAAACAGGTGCTATGGCTGAGAAGGTATGTTTTATGCTAACTGCGTGAATTTTCTCTTCAGTTCATATACTTTTGATTTGTTGAGTTAGTTTTTTGTTCTACGTAGTTGTTTTCTCTTGGAAAAGATGAGTCTGGAAAGTACTCTGGAGGAAAGACATCTTACGACAGCTCGCCGCGGATTTCATTTTCCAGGAGCTCCAGTAGGTCTTATCAGGATGATTTTGATGATACTGATTTTACGTGTCCTTTTGATGAGGATAATGATGATTTGACAGATCCATGTAGCAGGTACTGTATGACAGGGATTTCTTGGGATATGTACTTTCAACTTTTTTGTCCATAGATCATATTCTATGCTTCCTTAGCCAGTGTTGAAGCCATATAATTATATATCTGCTATAAAGTGAGCATTTATTGTTGACATCATCAGTCGTTTATTTGGTACTTTCAATGGAGATCAGGTTGATCAGTTAAATTGCCAACATACCGAAAGGTTATGGATTGCCTCTGTTCAGAGCAACCAGACCTTTTGTAGATTGAGTTGTAGTTTTACATGAGCAATTCATTGTAGCGAAGTATCTTGTCTGTACACTAGTTTTATTAGTCAGTAGGAATTAATTTTTCAGATCTGGTAGCACGCACTAAATATTATACACAATGAAATGCATTTTGCTTGTTAAAGTGCATTGTTTGTTTGCATTTTTTGCTGACTTATTCCTTTAATTTAGTCACTCTTGTAAACCTGTTAACCGGTTCCTCTATTTTGCAATTAAGATACTGTATAGATTGAGTTTTGCCTGAATAAAAGAAGCAAATAATGTGTGAGGAAATCCAATGGGCATAAGGCATTGGCAAATGTAATTGACCTTTTGAATAGTTGTTAAATCCTTTTTGATGTTGGTGACTCCATTCGTGTTAATAGCAATGTCTTTGTTGACTGGATATTAAGAAATTAATTTAAATTACAATCTGGGTATCCTTGCTGGAATTTATTGAGTTTCATGGGCAATTAATCTTACATTGATCTTTTATATTATGTTTTGGAGTTGGGAGGGGAAGGAAGGAAATACCACAAGAGAGAATGGAAAGTAAGGGAAGGGAAGAGGATGGTTAAGAGATGATTTCTCTTCTTGTTTGGGTGTTTAGAAAATCCTTCAAAAACCCTTATATTGAAGGAGCACAAAAATGCTTATATTGATGGATGTTTTGAGGATTTTGGTGGATTAATCTTAATCTCCCATTCCCTTCTCATACTTTGCTGTAAGTCTCAAACAACTCCCTTTTCTCCCCCTCCATTCTTCCCCATCCAAACATACCATTAGTCTTTTAATTAGCCATTATGATCCTTTGTGTAAACACTGAAGCAGAATCAGTAGACTGTGCTTATATACCTGAGTTACTTGAACCTGGAGGATTGTTTCATTTCAGGAAGTCCCAAGATGCTGCTGTTGGTGCACTTGTACGTATGCTGAAGAAAGCACCACCTCTGCATCAAGACCTCACTCCAGGAGATTTGTCACAAGAATCCTGGAGCAATAATGCTCGAGAGACCTTCTTGGTGACACCATCACCAGCGAGCTCAATGTCTTCCGGACTTGTAACAGCCAGGAAAACTACCACTGATGCATTGGCAGAGTTCCAGCGTTACAAAGAGATGAAAAATGTGTTGCTCATGGGAAGTAGCGAGTCCCATATATAGCTCATATTTGCTTATGCAGTGTGAACTGCAGCATTTTTTGCTTAAGCTTGTGTTAATATTAAATGATTTATGAAACAAAATGTACAGATTTTCCACTTAAAACTCGAGGCACACCAGCTGAAGAATATGTTCTTTATTCTGTAAATGTTGACGCGTAAATATGATTGTTAAGTCTACGACGAATTTTTGATCTAATGGTCAGGTTTGGGCTGTCTGTCAAGATACTGTCAAGTCTAAAATACTGTTGAATAGTTAAGTCATTCATTGTATATAACAAGGCGGAAGCGTAGTTCACAGGTTGCAGGATCCACACTCTCCTGCTCCTCTACTAGAATACTCCTTTATTAAATCATTTGCTTGTGTCGGTGTTATTAGGTTGGTTTGTGTATTATAGTTCTTTTGGGATTACTAATGCTACATGTGTAATTTCTTATTTGTCAAACGGTTGGAGTTTACTTTATGTATGTGACTTAAAGTATTAAAATTAATCTACATATGAACACATTTCTACCATTTAAAAAAAAAAAAGGATGAAATTTATATATTTTTATATATGATTTTTTTATTTCTCATAAAGTTACAAAATCAAGAACTTAAAAATTATGTGAATGATAAATTTAACATATTTTTAAATTTTAATTATGATTTGAAACATCACTTGATAGTCGAATAATTTATTTATAAAATCCTACTTAGTATAATTATTTGCTTGCTTTAATTTTATAATTGTAATGAATAAAAAAATATGATAAAAATGTATAAATTTCAATTTTTTTTATGAAAAATTAGTTTACATAAACAAATGGTTATTAGAAGACGAAATAACAAAGTAAATTTACACTATCCCACACATAAATAAACTATAATTTTTTCCTTTTTTCAAAGGTCCCAAAAGTGAAGGTGTCCCTGACATAAGAACTATCTGTTGTCAATGAAGAATGCCGCTACCAGCTTGCCAGCCATTGCTTCCATATAATGCACCACAATTTTTTTCTTTTTAATCTCATTCCATGGTTGCGTTGTACATTTCGTGGTGTTGGCAATCTGACCACATAAATGTTCATATTAGAGGCAATAACGATCTCGTGCCCCTCAAAATGTCAACTAAAACTTCATGTTTCATTTAATTTGAATGTACACGAGCTCTCACGAACGCATTTTAGTAGAGCAAATATCAGGTAAATTATTACAATATGTATATGATATTGTTTGCCTATATGTTACGTTGCTAAATTCTGTACAGCAGCTTAAAAAATCCATGCCTAAATAACAACGACGTAGAGAAAGTAAAACCAAAACTGAAGTCTTGCTAATCAAAAGAAACCTTCATAGTACAAAATCAGCGATCTTCCTTTCGAACAGCATTCGGATCAGACATCATGTCCATCATCATTTTCTCGGGTGAATCTTCCCAACTTGCAAACGTCTTCAAGTCAACCTGCAAAAAAGCATGATCACATAGTAATATTGCTGTTTATATTTGACTCATCAAAATTGGAGTATTAAAAACGATTAATCGGATTGAGTACGATACTTTTCGTCTTTGCTCAGTAAACAGTTCTTCTCTCCTTTTATAAGAATTTTGCACTTCCTTTGCTACTTTCCCACCAAATCCCCAAACTTCCACTTCTGAAATCAAGGCTTCCGTAGGTAGAAAACCCTGAACCATACCAAATGCAATTGCTGATCAGGAAAAATGTAGTACTTTAAGCAACCTAGTCTATGTTGTGCCAATTAATCTTTCTTTCTTTCAAGATCTCTAAATGTCAGTTGTTCAATAATATTGTCATGATATAATGAAGGCAAAATGCTCACCCATGGAAAATCTCACTAAATCAATATCCACAGATATGCCATAAACACAACCCAAAAAAAAAAAAATTACCGCTTGCCATAGGAGAGAGAACATAAAAATGAGTGATTTTTAACCCATGCACTAATAAGCATAGATCCACAGTTCAACTCCATGTGGCAACAAAATAATACCTGATCTGGAAGGAGAGAACCGGGCTGGTAAGTTTTGTCAACCGCATGATGTCGAACAGTCAATCTCACAAAATCTTCATCAATAAATATTCTCTCGTTTCCCATAGTTCCACCAAAAGCAATTCCCACGGGCTTTGGATGTGGCTCATATACTCTTGCAGTAGGATGCAAGTGGCAATAAACAAAATTTTTTTCCTTCCCTGTCAATAACAGCATACATAATTGATTTTGGATAATTCCACAAGGAAAGAAATCCAAACAAACCCCCCCCCCTCCCAAAAAAAAAATTAATTAAGGGCCACTTGCAACTAATCTTGCATACCAGTAGGTGGGAATACGTGAAAAACTGGACTTATAGCATATAAACATCCAGAGCTACCATAGAATATATCCTTATTTTCAAAACCTTGATCTGTTAGTGCACCTAGAACCCATTTCATTTCATTGGAACTTCCCTCTTGGGTACTCCCTGAACTTGCAGCAACCAAGATTTGTAAAGGACCTTTATAACCTTCAACATTAGACCAAAATCTGTTGAGGCCTCTCCCGTGAGCTGATGACCTACAACAAAGAAGACATTTGTTAATTGTTAATAAGCAATCCCTTTTCAATGGATAAACTCCTTAAACAATTGTTGCTAAGCAGCATGACTAACTTAATGGCCTGTACGTAGCAAATCAGATACATAACATGACATAAGAGGGTGATGCAGTACAGTAAGTTATGAAACATGATTTTTTATTCTAAACAATTATAAAAGAATTATAAAGCGAAAGGGAGTGGTTGTGCTAAGATTGAGAGTCAAAGATGCAGACCGATAAAGAAGGTTTTCATCCATTTTGTCTCTGCCATTGGGAAAACATGCTCTTGAAATCTCTTCACTTATTGTACTTCTCTGTGTCAGAGAAATTGCCCACGCCCTTCCATGAGTTAAGATAGTAAAATCAAATGCTGTTGTTGATAAAATATCTCCAACAGAGGAATTAGGAGATCCCAATTCATCCTGTTATTAACCAAGAAATTATTACAACTAAAGATAACTTAAAGTCAGATGTAATACATTTTTCTCTCCTATTATAAACATGGTAAAAAGGGAAGACGGGGTGGCAATTAGTGCCAGACACACTTAAATATATTGGACTATGCATAATCTTATATTGCCCCAAAAAGACAAGAATCTACAAACGAACTGTCTTTTCGGTAACGTAAGAAGTACTTCTTTTACTTGACTATTGAAAATGTATGTTATGCCATACAAGAAAGGGCAAAGGCTAAGGTTGTAATGTCTTTCAGACACTTGTCATTTCCTGTTAGCAGCAATCTGAAAGAAAAATCTGAAGGAAGAACAATCATGGCCACATTAGAAGGATTTTAAACAAAGGTTATTTGACTATTATGATATGCTATGCTATTTGACACAAGAAGGAAACAATTTCTAGCGAGCTTCTTGACAACTGACTTCAGAAAAACAACACGGCCTTAAAATAGTTTTATATTCATTGAAACACATGTTTGGAAGTTCTTAGAAAGAAATATTAGTTATTAGGCTATATTATGGACTTAGGTTAGGTTATAGGCTTACTTGTAGTGCACCTAAAGTTAAGGGTAGGAGCTTTATATAAATAAAGCACTAGGGTTAAGTCTTATGTAATTCAAACATCTTATTTGTTTCTATAATATATCAGTTTTCTCTCCAACTCTCTCCAGCTTCTCTACCTTTTACCCTTCTAAATTCTAATTATTTTTTCAACGTGATCAGAGTAGTATCATTTGCCTTCAGGCTTGTTGGGTTCTACCGCTTCTGGCACCCTCAAAAGACGGTTGTATTCCGCTGTATAATTTTAGGTTTTCTATTTCTATTTTTTGTTATCCAGTATTTGGGTTTTAGAAAGAAAAAATAGTAATACTCTGAGAAAAGAAAGCTACGAAGGTGGTTTTGTCATTTTGGCTGCCATGTTGTTTGACAGCAACCTAGCAAGCGGTTACAACCGTTGAAGGTCGGCAGCTTCAGTTTCAACGGTACCCATTCCATTTCAGTGACAACCAGTGGTGGCCAGCAGCAACAGTTTCTGGTTCGTTCTTTTCACTAGCTTTTTGTCTGAGTTTCTCTGGTTTGGTGCTGGTTGCTCTTAGGAAGTTTTGTATACAGCACCCACGGTGGTTTCCGGGTGACTAACAGCAGAGGTCAGTGGTGGATTTGGCCAAAGCTCCAGTGATGCGTTACCAGTTATGAGAGCTTATTCCTGCACGACATTTTTCTTCGTTTGGTTTGTTCCCTACAGCATCTCTGTAACTTGAACGAGTTGTTGGGTTCAAAACACCGACAAGCCAACAACTTGTCGGCATTGTCTCTGGTGGCTGAAGCTTGCTGTTCAGTGGCTGGATGGCTGATCAGCTGCTGTTTAGGAACAATTTGGGGGGACTTTGAAGTTATTTTTGCTTTATATAGTTGATGGAGGTTGTCTTTTGTTACTTGGGCAATGTATCTTGTAATAGAGGTGCATTTTCTATAATTTTGGATCTGTTGAAGGTGCAACTTCAAGAATTGCCATGAACGGTGAGTTTTTCCAGCATTGGAGGTGATTGGTATGTTTGGGCCAATGATTTTGGCTTCTATGTTGTCCTCTGATCAGTGGAGCCACCGATGATGTTGAGCCAAACAAATCAAAGCCGAGTTAGGCAAAGCGGTGCCAAGTCAAGTACTTGATTTGGCTTGTTTGGTGCTGGACTAATGCTTTTGAAGCTTGATTTGAGGTAGTTCAGGAACTTTTGAGGTCTATGCAGTCAGATTTGGCACTGTTTCCTGTGTGAATTCAGATACCTACAATTGGGAATTAAAAAAATTCAACATTTTCTGTGTTGTCTACTGTCAGCAACTTTGGTGCTTTGACAATTTGAAGAACAACTTTCATGCCTATGTTTATGATGTTGGTACTCTTGGATGAAATTCTTAGTGGTTTTGGTTTCACCCAAGTGCCCTTTGGGTGTTGGATCATAGTTATTTTGCTGTTTTGCGGCAGTTGAGTTGGAATTTGGTAGATTCTAACTTGAAAATTGTGATATTTAAGGTTGTTTTGAGGCTTTGTGTGGTACATTTTGTTGTCTTTATTTGATTTGAAGCATTGTTTAGCAACTTGTGATTTTTGGCGCTTTCATGTGATTTGGAGCATTGTTTGACATGACTTGTGTTTGCACAAGTCTAATTTGGTGAGGTTATCTTCAATATGAAGTCGTTTGAACTACTAGTTTCAAATGCTTGGCAGTGGATTGGTTATTGAGTTTTGTTTTTCTTTTCAAGTGCATTTCTTGCTTTGATGTCTTGAAGTTGGCTACGATGAATACAACTTGGGAGTAACATGATTTGTGGTCGTATCGGTGGTTTTGATATAATTCCAACTAAAGGTGTTGTTGATTTTGAGGATTAACTAGGAAGTTGAGAGAGTAGCTTAGGGGTAACTAGTAAAAAACTTTTGGAAGTTGTGTCATTTGTACTGATGAGAATAACTGGAAGAAGGTCGAGGAAGCAACTAGGGGTAGTTGGCTAAGGACTTCAAGGAGATGTTTTTGCTGAGGTTTTGGCATTGTTTTTGGGGTTTGTAAGTGTTTGTGTTCAGAGAGAGTTGTTCGCATGCTATGTCTGTTGCAAGCCATTCGTGGAGTTTGAAGTTCAAGTTTTCTTTATAATTTTTTTTATTGCATTTTATTTTTTACGTAACAAGCTTAAGCTTTGTAAGCTTTAGCTTGAGGGGAAGTGTTAGAAAGTAATATTAGTAATTAGGTTATTAGGTTATATCATGGGTTTAGCTCATGTTATGAGCTTATTTGTAGTGCACCCAAAGTTTTGGATAGGACCTCTATATAAATAGAACACTAGGGTCAAATCTTATGTAATTTGGCAGTCTAATTTGTTTCTATAATATATCAGTTTTCTCTCCAACTCTCTCTAGCTTCTCCACTTCTTCTCCTTCTAAATCCTAATTATTCTCTCAACAAAAGCAGTTGAAGCGCACTCAAGAATGTCAGCATAGAGGCAAGGCAGAAGAACCAAAAAAACAGCAACCCTGTTGCAACTAAATTGTAAAGTTGTCAAGGCAGATAAGTTTTGGATAAATCATATGAGCAATGATACTCTCACTTGGTCTAACTCACTTACCCTCATTTATAAAGACATAAGTAGGGGTCCAAGGACCCATACACTTGTATCTTATTAAGTGAGAATGAGTGGATCAGACCAAGTAAGAGTATCATTATTGTAATCATATTGGTCAATATGCTATCCAATTAAATCAAGAAGTTACCCCTATAGTTACTGGTGTTTGCAGTCTTGCAAGAAAATATTGCCTTAAGCAATCCGAGAGGCAAGGTAATGTACTCAAAACCCATGTAATAAACTTGCCCATGGGGAGCTGAACTTCCAAGCTTGAGATGTTACTATCCCATGCATTCAAGCCGCTGTCAAGTTTGGCACATGATGTGATAGCTGACAATACCATATGATTCAAATCTGGCAACCTAAGATTTGCTTTGCCTTCAGACTGTTTTAAATCTCTACTAACACATGACATAACCCAACACATCATAAGAAGCAGAAGTACATGACCGGGAAGAAAGGTCCCTGTGATCTTACAATCAGCATCATCGGATTCAAACTGCAGATCTAGAGGGATGTTGGCTTTTCCTGTTGTTGCAAGAAATAATCTGAGCAGCATATTCAGAGACATTGAAGCAGACGTCCTTGCACAGCACTTATTATAACCTCTCACAAACTCAACCCAAGTTACTCGCCCTTCAGTAGGCACAAAAAATTGGTCAACTATAGATGAACCTACGTTATCCAACAATACTGGGAATAAATCCAGCGGGTTGCCCTCATAACTACGCCCTTTGTAAGCTGCACTGAAGCATTGCTGAAATCAATAATTTTACACATAAGAAATTAGTTGAATATGAGAATTATGTTGAACAGAAAATGATCAAGCTTTATAAAAGGCATTGGGAAACCATCAAACCACATAAGAACTCATTATTCCAAAAACCTTGATCGGTGAGAAAATTGTTGGATTTTTTTTGTACATGTAGTAATCAAAACAAAGTTTATACTAATTCCAATAACTCACCATGTTATCTTAATCAGAAACAAAACTACAGGTGACCCTGATTAAAATTTCAGATTTAGAATACAATTTGCCATCGCACAAAGGATCCCACCAACGAGACAACCCAGGATGAGGAAGAACAAGATGCAGAACACTCCTCTCTACGAACACTTCTAAGTTGTGTGTGACTGTGTGAGTGTATGATTCATTTCGTTTTATTGAATTCTCAGTGGCTAAGATCATCCTCCATATTTAGTCATTTTTTGAAGAAATAAGGCGATCTGAACATTCTTCTATCAGTTACTCTCAACTTTCAAGTGAGACTGTTCAGAGAGCACTAAAGCTTCTAAGTACCTGTAAATTTTTTAGAGGAACGGCATTTGTTTCAGGATCAGCAAGCTCGGAGAAAGCTTTCCGAAGCATGGGAAGAGCACCGGTGGCAGCTGCCACAGATTCCACTTCATGTTGTTCCAACGAAACCTTCTGCTCCGTGGAACTTGATGCCCCCATCGCTCAATCAAATTTCTGTCGCGGAATCGACAAAACTTGTCCAACCTTCTCACTTCCCTCAGCAAAATCTTCTGTTCGATTTTCTTCTGGAGTTAGTTACATTTTGAATTCTTTAAAATACAAATTCATGGGATTTGATTCCCTTTAAACTTATTATTCAATTTTCTTATTATTTATGAATATTAAAATATTTATTTTTTACAATTTATTGATGATCCTGTTTTCTGTGTAAAGATTTGATACTGATAAAGTGGGATTTTCATTTGCATTAATAATCGTGTATGATTTGCATTTATTGATGGGATTGGCCATTACATTTTATTCAAAATCAAAACCCATTTGTAAAATTCTTTAAGTTTTTCATTGTTTTCTATTACAGTTTCCACCTTATTTCGTTTTTCTATGTGAGCAAAAATAATCAAGTTCTGCAAATAATCAAGTTTAAAATCCATTTTTAAAATTTTTAGGACTTGTTTGGGAAGTTTTTTTTTTTAAAAACAATTTTTTCACAAAAATAAATATGTTGTTTTTATAAATTATTTTTAAAAAATTATTTTATAAAAATATAACTTAAAAAATAATTTAAAAAAAATATTATTTAGATATTTTTCTTATTTTTATGTAAAACTATTTTCATAATTTAAAAAATAAAAAAAACACCTATTTTTATAAGATGTAAATAATATCGGGCTCCAATTTTAGAATTGACTACTCTTGCTCGCATTGAGTTGCACTCTGTTCTCCAAGCTTGAGCAGAGTGCAAGATTTCAGAGAATGAATATTGAGCTTGTAGGCATTCTGGGGTTGACGACGACGACAACGTAGTGCCAAAAATTTCTTGCTCAAGTACTGAATTGGACGCAATAATCTCAGAAAGTACCTGATTTGAATCGGATTCTTGTATGTAATGCCTTTGGGTCGAAACGAAAATGGCCAAACCTGAACCCAAAAGCCGAATCGTCATCGAGCCATTGGCGCAGTTCGACCTCTCCAACCACTCTCGAAGTTCAGTTCGATCACTTGTCGTTTCCAGAACCTCCGATTCTCAAGCTTCAGTTATTGTTTTTACACATTCTGGAACAGTGCTTTTACTCTCTTCAGATCTTAATAACCCATCAAATGCTATCAATTCCCAAATCGATTTGGGTTTTCCAAAAGACACTTCTTTTTTGCAGAAGCTTGCATTTATAAGAAGCGTTTATAAGAAGCGTTTCAGTGAGTGGTTCCCTTGTGGATTCTATAATTGTACTCAGTGAGATAGGAAAAATATTATTGCTTTCAGATGGGTCTTTGTTTTTGGTTGATTCTACTCTCTCTCAATCAGTGAAAAGGTTAAATTTTGTTAAGGGGA
>JANHAO010023662.1:0-11843 GCA_026873985.1 Saraca asoca
GGCCAAGTGGGAGATTGTTAGATTATTTTAATAATCTGTAGTGGCCCATGTAACTAATAGACTGACTTTAAATAAAGATGACCTAATGTGATGGTAGTTTGGTCTAAAAGTAATTAAAGCCAGTGGGGGTTAATTTTAAATTTTAAATTATAACTCCCTCTCCTCTCCCTTCATTATAAATAGTTGTCTGCAGTTAGAGACAACATAAGTGAAAACATAAAAGAAGAGAAATAGATTGTATCTTCACCATCAAAGATACAAGGAAAGAGGAAGGAAGATAGGGAAAAATTCATATGAGGAAATTGATCGAGAAATCTTGGATCCAGGTATGATGTAAACCTTCATCAATTATGATCATGAGAATTATGATATCCTAAGATTTAGTTATAGTTTGATGTAGTTTTTCTGCATGATTTAGAATCTTGGAAAACTACGAATTATGATAATTTAAAATTTACAACAGGAAGAGCACAAAGGAAAAGAGTAGGAACTAATGGCGCTTACAATGACGGGCATGCTAATAGGGCATTTAGTTCTAACCTATTAAAATGAAAAGAAAATTGAACCAAACAAGAAGGAGTAAGTCTAATAATAACTATTATTTTTGATTTGTTTTGTTTACTTAAGAAATGAAATTATGTTATTTTTTTTTACTATTAGATTGGGTGATGACTAACAATAATAAATGATAATAAATAGTGATAGGCGATAATCAACGACAATAGATGATGGTAGATAATGATCGATAATGATAGGTGATAGTAGATAGTGATCAATAACAATAGATAATGATAGGTAGTGGTCAGTAATACTAGGTGAGTAGTGGTCAATGACGACAAATAGTGGTTAATGGTGGTAGTGATGATGGGTGGTAATCAATGTCAAGATGTGATAATCAGTGATTGTTAATAACGGTAGATAGTGATAGCTAATAATCAATGTTGATAGATGACAATAGACAATGATTAATAATAATAGGTGGTGATAGATGATAATCAGTGATATTAGATAATGGTGGACGGTGATCCACAGCAATAAGTAGTGATGGACAGTGGTAAAAAATATTAGATGATGTTGAGCGATAATCAATAACGATAGATAGTGATCAATGATGATAGTAGTGATGGGTGGTGGTTAATGTCAAAATGTAGTAATCAACAGTAGTCAATGGTGGTCAATGCCAAAATGTGGTAGTTAGTGATAGTTAATAATTATAAGCAGTGATAGATAGTGATTAATGACAATAAGTAGTGGTGGGATGATAGATAATATTAGATAGCGGTCAATAGTGGTAACTGGTAGTCAGTAATTATAGATGATGATAGATGGTAGTTAACAACGAAAGATAATAATATATAATAATTAATAGTATAGATGGTAGTTAGTTGAGATGATGAAAGTTTCATAAAATGTGTAAAAGAAAAAAAGAGGAATGTCTTTTGTTTTTGTTTTTATTAGATATTAAAACCTCTAAATAAAGAAATATATTAAAGTTAAATAACAATAACAAATTTTATTATGTGTGAGACAAATATTATTTAATTTTTTTTTTTTTAGTTTTCTGGCCTACCCCTAAAATTCCCAATCAAATGACGTTAAACAATCCCAGGGAGAGAGACAAAATTTGGAGAATGGACTTCCGGTATGAGAGAGAATGAATAGAGTCTATTATCATGGATTTTTGTCAACGTGAAGCAGCCCATCAAGTTTTAAAATGATTTACCCAATTACAAAATTTACTAGCACAATAACCTATAAAAAAATGTAAAATATCCACACAAATTAAACTACTTATACTGACGAACTCAAATTTTATTAGGTACAAAATTTACTCTAAATTAATACGTAAAAAGAATCCGAAATCATCAAATATAAAATTAAATTTCATAATTTTTATATTATTGATAATATCTAACATTAGATGATAAATTTCAACTGATCATTCAGCATAAATTTCATAACAATTAAATATGCTAAAAAAGAAAATGTTTAGCACGAGTAGAAAGAGTATCTTAGAAAAATGAAACAAAAAGTCAAAAAACATATTTCAAGAGGCCCAATAATATCTTTAATTATTACACAAGAGAGGAAATATTTCTAATTTTATTGTAATATTAAAATTTTAATATTATTAATTTTGATTTATTGAGAAATAAGATATTTTGACATCATTTTTGAATGAATGTTAAAATTAAAAAGATGATTTTTAATTCATCAAAATATAAGAATAATAATATTAAAATTTTTAATAAAAATAAAAATATTTTCAAAGAGGAAAAGGTTAAAAGGATGCTTAAGTAAATTCAGTGATAATTACAATGCCGTTAAACCAAACAATTCTGTGTGAGTTAGAAGCAACTCATACCAATAACAGTGACAATGACAAGCACAAGGAGAAATGAAAATTTCCTAACCTTTCAAGACCTCCTTCCACTTGACCACTGGGGTCATGACCATCTGCTTCATTATGAATGTTGATACGGTGATCATTAGCCCTAATACAATTTCTGATTTAATTAGTTAAGTGCATCTGTGTAACAAGAAAAAAAAAATCCAACAAGCTATTTATAAAATATTATCTAGTTATTCAACTCTCATGACCGATTTTGAATATCCGGAACAGGCATAAAGTTTTAAGATGATTTTTCAATGAAAAAAATGTTTATACAATTATAAACTATCTATTACGATTAACTCAGTTCATTAAATGTAAAGTTTACACATTAAGTTAAATAAACTAAAAATTCAGATAATTTACTGTCAATGACATCGCGCATAACAATCAATAACACGCAACTTACAAATCACTAAATATAATCTAACAATAAAGTATTTAAATAATATGCAGGAGTTCATAAACAAATGTATAAAAAAACATAACAAACACCAACAATCACAATATATATATATATATATATATATATATTTTTTATAGCTCCAGTTTTGAAGTGTTAAGGAGAAGCGTCCGTGGGCCCTTACTCTGACTATATATTTTTCGTTAAATAAGTCTCCGACTTTTTATATATCTATTTCTAAATGATTATTTATAATGTGAAATTTTGGAATTAAATATTTATAGTATTTTAAGTTTTTAATCAGACATTCGTTACTAAGTTTCTATTCAATTCTCATTTAATTAGACATTTAAATTTTTAAATTGGCATTCATATCTCGGTTTATTGTTATTATTATTATTTAGGTTGGACTCCTAACTTTTGCGGCTGGTGAGTCGTACGTCAGCTACAACTGGTTTGAGAGAATGGTTCAAAAAATTTAGGTTTTTTTTTTTGATTTTTTTCATTTGCCCTCCATTAGTTTTTACAATGTTTGGAATGTTTTTATTCTTGAAAAGATTATTGCTTATTCCTATGATCTGATATGTCTTGTTTAAATGAAAAAAAAAAAGATTAAAAAAAAAACTAATGCTTTATATTTTATCAAACAGACAAGTGGATCTGGAATGGACATGAAAGGCAAAGCAAGGGTAAAACTTCCCCAAGTGGAACCAAGATGGATCAAATCAACCGGACAAAGCTTCCCAAGTGTAACTGCATGCGATGGGTCAAGCGCAGGCCAACTCAGCAAACGTTCCCAAGTGGAACTACAATGGGTCAAGTACAGGTCAAGCTCTTGAGGAAGAAGCTTCCCAAGTGAAACTATGATGGATCAAGCACAGGCCAAGCTCTCGGGGAATGGGGAGGGGAAAAGGGATGTAAAAGGTTCGGTGGCGACGTCACTCTACGTGACTCCTCCATCCCAACACATTTTCACAGGTCGAGGTCGCATTGATGACCCCACCCGAAATGTAATTTTTAACCTGATTCTTTCTAATTTTCCCTTTTTGATCACATCTCAATCCGGTGAGATTCACAACAGTAACAGAAAACGAAGATACTTTTATGCTCTGTTTTTGCGTGACTCTGCAGACAGTCCAGACGCATAACAAAACACATTTTCACTCCCTTAACAATCAACGACACATACCAGTAACAAAGAAAAAGGATAGATCAGGAAGTAAAAGCTAAAACACCCATGTGACTCCCTCATTCCAACGCATTTTCATAGTTCGGGTCGCGATTGATTTTCGGATCCTGAATTAGTTTTCACCTGATTCTTTCTAATTTCCCTTTTTGTCTACATCTCAATCCAACGTGATTCAGAACCAATGCAAAAAATTAAGATGCGCAGTCATGAAAAGTATGTCAAAGGAGAAATGGGAATTCTCTAACCTCTCAAGATGAATTCCTCTTGATTCATTGCTGTCTTGAAGCTCCCTGATTTCGCTTGCTCTGAACGCCATCTTCACAAGTCTCTGACAACGTGAACGAAGAAGGGAAGAGAACAAGGCGCCAAACACTGTTCTTTGAGCCGCCATGGGTGGGCAAATTTAAAGAAGTGATGTGGGGTCTACACCCACACGTTAGCATTCTGCCCGGCAACTTTCTATTTTTTTTTATAAACTTTTAAATTAAGTTATTGCAGCCCTGCCTGATTTTCGCTAATCTTTTTTTTTTCTTTGTATCTTGTTACTTTCAACACAGAAAAGAATCACTAAATTTGGAAATTGCAAGCACATGCTAGGGTCTCTGATAAACATTTCTAATTCTAGCAGGCTTGTGAATTTAATAATATTATTTTTTATATTTTAATAAATCAGATAATTTAATATTATAATCGAATTAATACTAAAATTTTGAAGATAATTTCTTAATTTATAAAAATACAAGAAATAATAATATTAAAATTTAAAGTATTACGATAAATTTAAAAAAGAATTGATAACTTTGACAAAATAATGCACATTAAACTTATATTTCGTACAGAGTACCTAAACAGGGCTGCTACGATGACTTATTCCAATTTTTGGGACAGCAATCTGTGCGCCACTGATACTTACATGCGTTCAGGAGCTGGTGTCAAGCACCGCTTATATGTAATTTAAACATGATAAAGCTTCGGCTTCTACTATTGGATTCAAACGCTGCAAAGATAAACATCAAATCCGATATTTTCAAGGAGACTGTCAGTGATATTAGAGTTGAATTATGTTTTATATATTTTATATATTTATCCATTAATTTACTTAAAAAGTATGTTCATACACGACACATTAATTCTTGGCGCCCGAATAGCCTAGATACCCGGGAAAGACGCTTCCAACCAAAGCGCGTGGGTCTCCCACACACTTGAGGTGCCTTTATGAAAAGAATTATCACGTAAAATAGTCAATTCCAAGCATGTAGAACTCGTCATAAAAATCAAATACCTCCCTTTGATAAACTTCCAAGAACTTTCGTTTTACGTGAAGTCATTGACCCTAACTCAGCACACTAATTAATCTTTACAGTTTCACATAAAAATGAATAATATATGTACTAATTAGATACTGTAAATATATTTACATATATAACAATATTATTAAAATATAACTTTTTGTTTCCAAAAATTAAAAAATATTATATGTGATAAATATTTAAGGCCATATGACTTCTTAGTATAAAGAGTTAATTATAAAAGAAAAATTTGGTGCAATCTTCATACGACCTCTTGCACCAACTTTTTCTTTTATAATTAACTCTTTATACTAAGAAGTCATATGGCCTTAGATATTTATCACATATAATATAATAAGATTGAATTAAACATTTAATCCTATAATTTTTTCAATTTGTAAATTCTTATTCTTTTTTTAATTAGATCCTAAAAATTTATTTTTCTTTTATAATTAACTCTTTATACTAATTAATTTAGAGATTATGTTTAACATTTATAGATTATACAGCTATATAATGGCATAATAATGGAAAGTCATTCATTGGAATGATATTGTTGCAATTTAAAGGAAATATCTAGATAAATACAATAAAATTAATTTACTAAAATCTAAAATATGTATGATAAAAATTATTATTCTTCCAATAATTTTTATGATTGAAATGTACTTTTTTTATTTTTTATGTCATTATATAACTCCATAAGTCAATAAATATTAATCATATTGGACAATTATAAATAGAAATCTTTAATTAATGTTAAAATAAGTTTTTCCTCTCCTTATATTTTGTTTTAATTTGTAATTTCATCCTTATAAATTTTTTAATTCAACCTCTAAATTTTAATTTTATTTATAATTAATTCCTTATTATAATTAATTTAGATGTTTCTATTTACAATTATTTAATATGATTGATGTTTATCGATTTGTATAATTACACCATAGTATCAAATGAAGAAAGTTAAATCACAATAATAAAAATTACTAGGACAAGATTTATAATTTCAATCATACATATTTTAAATTCTAGCGGATTCCATTTCATTGTATTTGTTTCAATACATCTTTCAAATTACAATTTTTCATTCTAATGAATTATTGCTCTTCATTATTATAAGTTTATAAATATTAATCATATTAGAACATTGGAGACTAAAATTTTTAATTTAATGTGCGTAGAGAATTAATTATAAATAAAAGTAAACTCTAGAGATCTAATTATAAGTAAAAGATATAAAAATAAAATCATAAATTGAAATAAATTACAAGGACTAAAAGTTTAATCTAACCTTAAGTTAATTATTGTATGAAAATCATTACAAATAAAAATAAATTTTAGACCTTAATTATAAAGAACAAATATATGAGGATAAAATTATAAATTAACACATTAAAAAGTTTAATCAAACACTATCTTTCCATTTAATACAATAATCAATAGAAAGCAAGAGAGAAGACAAAGAATTAGGATCCCCTGCGATGTTATTGCAAACCTTGTGCTCTACTAAGAAATCAGATGACCTCAGATATTTATTATATATAATATAATTATGTACCATAGAAAGTAAGAGAGAGGACACAAAGTGGCCACAATATTGTGGGAAAAGGAACGCTGTCATCTACTAAGAAATTATGAATGTGTAGCAAACTACATATATTTTTTTAATATTAATCAAACACTAAGGTCTCAATGTAGTTTGTTTTTTTCTTTTTGTTTTTGTTGCCCGAAAGGAAATTCATTAAGAGTTAATAAAAATAGGAGAGTTAACAGCCCCTAGGAATCAAAGTTAAGGTACATACATGAACCCTCCGTGGAGTACTAAACAAAACATAATTGTCTACAAATGAAACTGACATTTTAGTTAAAATAAAAAAATCTATAACACCATTTGGTTCCCTGAAAGGAAGTTTCTAGGAAGTCGAGTTCAGCTCCCATGACAACCACTTGCAATCTTAGTCTTGTACGAAACGTGAATCATTAGAGACTATTTTTTTTTATGTAATTTGACAAATTAGAAATTATATATATATTAAGTTTTTATCCAAAATTAAAAAGCTCTTCATTTTTTAGAATTTTTATGATAATATATGTTTTTTTTCACTCAATAAATAAAGATCAATTATCAATTTTAATATTTATTTATTAATTTTATAAGAATTATACTTAATAAAAATATAATTTTTAATTTTTTAAATATCAAAAATTATAATAATTAATAATTAATTTTTATCTATTAAATAAAATAAAGTCATATGTTATAATATAAACATCCGCTGCCTTCTCCCTTGTTCGCTGGGGGTCCTTCGGAAGAGAAATACTTGTATGCTTACCTTGGATTACCCCACAAAATGGACCAATAATATGCATTTGGATCAAGAGATATAAAATGCAGCAAGTCAACTGAGTCGCAGTCCCTGATAGGTCCACGTAGTTGTTTAAATTTCTTTCCTTAAATTAAATTATGCATTATATATGTGAATTATGGATATTAAATTTAAAATTTTTAGATTCTGGTGGCAATCTCACAGACAGTTGAATAATAATTTTTAGACAGTAAAAGATATAATGCTTTCAGGATGCTGTCGTTAAGAACATCCTGTTAACCCCAATTTCTGTAGTAGGAAAGAATTATTGGCTGTATACTCTGTCAGTTAGGGCTGCCAAAATCTTATTTCTCGAGCATATCATCAGACACACTTTGATTTTCCAGGGGAAAGACTCTTGAAGCTCCCTCCTCCAAAGAGAATTGCAATATACATACTTTGACCAGTAGGTTTCTTTTAATTAATAGTTTATTTTAATTATTGTAAATTTTTTATTTGTTCTTATTAGTAATAATTTTGAAATTTTTATGCATATTTTATCATGATAAATATATTATTTTAATTAATTTTTTAATCATAGGACTAATTTATTTAATTATATAATTTTATTTTTACTTTTTGTTATTTAAATTATAGATACAGGAATATAAAAATTGATCCCATTAACTAATGTTTCTGGCTACGCGGCTACGCTCACTGATTGAATTTCTGTTTAGTGTTTCCTATCATCTCTCTCTCTCTCTCTCTCTCTCTCTCTATATATATATATATATATAAAGAAAAGTCAACAATTTTGATTTTACCGGAAAAGAAAAGTCAAGGCTCAACAAGGGATTTTTGTCTGAAATCCCGCGGATACGAACGAAAGAGAAATTGCAAACTTCGTGTCCCGTAGCATCAGCGATGCAAACTTCATTCATCAGTTTAAATTTGAATTTCACAGATCAGAAAGTTTCGTTTTTAAAGAGTAGATCCTTACAATAAATAAAATTTTCACCATTAAATTAAATAGATCATTTTAAGGTTTATACAGTGGATATTAACTCATAATTTTATTAAATAAAATTATATCTAGAATATTTTAGAAATTTCTCCCTTCACTTGTCTTCACTTTTCTTTAACTACACCCTCTCTCTCTCTCTCTCTCTCTCTCTCTCTCTAACTGAATATATCTATTTCTTTTTTTCATATTTTTTATTTCTTCATCTATCAAAATTTTTTCTTTTTATAACTATAGTTTAAATATTTTATTTCATAGAGCTTATTTTTAAGAGGGTAACTCGATTTTGAAGAAATAAAATAAATTAAAAAAAGAAAAAAAACTTGTTGGGGAGAGAAATAAAAAATATGAAAAGAAATTAAAAAAAAAAAAGAAATGAATACATTCATGTGGAAGGAGAAAAAGGAAGAGAATAATTAGAGATAAAATGAAGGGAACGAAGAATAAATAAAGTGAAGAGAGAAATTTCAAGAATATTCTAGATATAACATTACCAGGCTGTGGTATATCACCGTTTCATTTGTGAATATTAACCCTTAATTATTTATCAACATTCTTATCTTACCATATGTTAATTATTGGTTCTTTTTTTTTTAATCGTTTTCTTCTTATACTTGAAACCAAATATTTACCCAAAGATTACATTAGGAAAATAAATTTTGTCACATAAAATACTATCATACCATCTATCCTATGTTGTTATACAAGTGCAATGATATAATTTGAATGTAAAAAAAAAACATAAAATATATGATAGTGTTTCATTTGTTATTAATGTAAATGTAATTATAAATATATTTCCTTTTATTTATTCATAATGCCACTTACATTTGTACACATAATATAATGATATCTTTAATGGCTGTGTAGTTGCAGCTCGACGCTATGACATGTCGTATTTACATTTGTTATTCCAGTGGAAATGGATTTCCTTCAAGTGCACTTCCAAAATTCATCTCCTTTGGAAATACACCCAACTAATATGCAGACTTCTGTGTTTGTGGTATTCATCTACTGCATTGTACTTGCTTATTATGCCAAATATTGACTCACAGGTTCTAAATGCTTCAAGAATATCTGTGACAAAGTTGGTTAAATTTCTGGACATTTGGCTTCTGCTGCACTTGTATCAGTTTTTGGTTCCATCTTTTGAGCTATTTGTCTTTGTCAATTGGATACTAATATCCTTCGTGTTTATTGATGTTGCCCGTGACTGGATTATTTCGAATGTGGCTCAAAAAGACACTCTACCCAGAACATAGATTCATATGTTCACAACATTTGAAAGCTAATTATTAGAAGAGATGACAACGTTGGAGCAACCACTATAACTGTAGATCATTGCCTTGATTGTTGGCGTTTGTTACATTATGATATTGTGGTGATGTTATATGTGCTATAGTTTGTATTATACTTCATAAGACACTGTGTGATGATGATGTCTTAGTAAAACTGCTCGTATACTCATTAATTTATATTTACAGAGACAAGTTTCTTGTTAGGAGTAGCTAGTTTAATATTATTAATGATAAGAATAATGTATTGTTTGCTAATTCCTTTTGTTCTGATCAACTCCATCATGTATTATCCAAAGTATATCCAGAAACTATATCTATCTTGTGTATTTATATTTCTGTGATCATTCACAACGACTATGACTTGTACACATAATGTATAATACTAGTTATTCAGACCCTACCGGCAAAGTTAATTTGATTTAAATTCACTTGTATAATTGTATATTAAATTATAAAAACACATGTGAAATGATTATGTGGTTTAGTCAATAATTCCGTCATATTAAAGATGATAATTTATTTTGAATGTGAGGATCTTAGCGAAAACTGTTTGATATGAAGATGAAAAATTTTTAATCCTATGAAGACGACATGCCACAAAAGCCTACCCGTTCTAAATTCTGAAAATGAGAAATAGATCATAGTCTTCGCATTGTCACATTTCATCTTATCCTAAAATTTGAAAACTAATATTTTCTTTTCATTTCATATATTTAAAGGTAAATCTCAATATTATAATATTCAAATTATATATTTATAAATGAATAAATTATTAAACTAATATTTTCTTTTCATTTCATATATTTAAAGGTAAATCTCAATACTATAATATTCAAATTATATATTTATAAATGAATAAATATAATAATTAGTCCCTTATTCATAGAGGCGCGAACTATTATATCCTTCAAATTTCATAATTAGTATTAATAATCTTTTATTTTTATTTTTATTATAATTATTTATCTATCCCTCTACTTATAATGTTAAAATGGATGAAAAATACTAAGATAGATTGTTAAGTTTCACCTTAGCAATGATAAATGCATGGTGAATAGCATATTAGAAATAAAACCAAAATCATAATTCTTTAACATTACTTGAATTATCAACCTCTTATCGAAGTTATTAATCGATGTCGGCACTATTAGGCTTACTTCATAGTTGGGAATGACAATGAAAAGTAATCATGATTGCTTTGTTATATTTTTGGTAAAGAAGAGCGCTTTTTTTTTTCTCTTTTGGAATTGATAAGATTAAAATGTCACCACTACAAGAATTAAGGGATTTTGCAATGAAAATTTTTGTTGCGAAAAAAGAAAAAGTTGTTGCTCAAAGATCTTTTGACAACAGCAATGAAATCGTTGCATGTTGTTACAAAAATGATTGTCACGTAAAGTGTATGCAACAAGAAACAAATTCGTTGCTTAAAATACGACGTATAGTAACAAAAAATGTTGTTGTGACAATATCAATCTTGTTGTCCAATATCTATATCCTGATGAGTAATATAATATAAATTTTAAGGCAAAAAAAAAAATTGTTGTGAAAAATATTTAAAATATTAATTATATAAAAATTTTAGCCAACAAAAATTTTGTTGCCAAAAATAAATGAAAATTTTAATCCTGGAAGTTTTAGACAACAAACTTTTTGTCTTTATTGATGCTTTCAAATATAATTTTAATTATTATTTTAAAATTATTAAAAATAATCAAATAAAATAATATTTCTGACAATATAAAATTTATAAATATATATCTTCATTAATACTAAACGAAAGGGATCAAATACAACAATTAGATCCCAGAACTATAAAGGAACAGGCAAAACATTACTGACACAATTTATATCTACATCTAGGGGGTGTTTGGTAGGAGGAAACTTTTTAGTTTCCCAGGAATCTTAAGTTGGGAAACAAAGTTTCCCATGTTTGGTAGCCTTT
>JANHAO010023663.1:0-11843 GCA_026873985.1 Saraca asoca
TTGGTACCAAAAGAATAAAAAGAAGAATTTTGGAGAAGAATATGAGAAAAGAGAAATTTATTTATCACGACTTTAACTCAATACATAAATAAACTCTCTATTTAAACTTCCAAGCTTGCTAGCTTATTTCTCTTCCTCTTTCTTTGAATACATTACAAGACTTGAACCAAACTATATTTATAGGCAAACTATCATAGTAAGATAAGGAAAAAATTCTTCAACTTTATCCTAATAAATCAACATTATCTTCACAAAAAAGACTTATAGTCCTATCCCAATACATCAAGCTTATTTATCTTTTTTATTTTCAAAATCTAATTTAGATTATTTTCAACAAATAATATATAATTTATGATTTTTTAAATTTTTCTTTAAGAAATAAATAATTATAATAGAAGGCTGCATGCATACATAGGCGCGTGGTGTTTGTTGTTTCTTTCAAAATTGGAGGAAAAAGATAAACGTTGAATTGAATGGATAAGTGCGTCTAAAAGTCAGTGAGGTAACATCATAGTAACTTCCAGGAAGCATCAAAATTTGTAATTTCTTGTCCCGCGACTTTGGAGCGAAAATGGAAGCCATCAATTTTTTTTTTTTTTTTTAAGAAACCGACAATTAAAAAAAGGTAGATATGAATAAAAAATAAAAATTATATTTTTATATTTTAAAATTAAAAAAATTAATAATATAAAAAATTAAAAATGTACCCAAATCTCTCCGTAGCACTCTGCAACAGGATATGACACGCCAACGTATCTTAAATGAATTTGACGAGTGGAAATTTCTCTACCAACCATAGTTGGCCCTCTTATCTCAATGAAACCACCAACTTTATGAATTGACCCAAGCGTTGACTTGTCTAGTTAGAGTAGTAATTCTTTTCGTAAAAATTCCTTTAATTTTTTTTATTGTTAATATCTTTTAATTTAAAAAAGAGAAAAACCTAATTTTTATACATCCAATTATAAAATCTCTTGTCAACTAAAATTAAACTTTAATTGTTATTTATAAGTAAGGATGACAACATGTTGGACTCGGATAAGTATGACAATATCTATATGCATCTCCATCAGAAAATTTGATACTTAAATCGTATCCGTAACTACAAACATTATAGCGGGTTCGGGTAGGGGTTTGTACCAATAATATACTGGCTAGAATTAAAAAAAAAAATTATAGTTTGACCTCATAAATTTTTCATCGACTTCAAATAAGTCCTTATTAAAAATATGAAATTATATTATGACTCTAACGAAAAATATTGAAATTTCACTTCAGTCCCTTAGCCAACATTTTTACTTTTATTTTTTTGAGGTATTACATACATTATTTAAAATGCCGTCATTTTGAGTAATGTTTATATAATTTTTTTTTATTAAACGGTTAAACGGGTTCATGTATGGATATTTTTTTATACTCATATCCGTTACGAGTATGATTTTTATACCCATACCTACCCGCGAACACTTTTTCTTATATTTATATCTACCCATCATGGATATCTACGGATAAACGGATACGCGGATAAAATTACCATCCCTATTTATAAGTATCAAGTCTTGTTATTACGATAATTTAACTTAATCCTTTAGATTATGTGATTTAAGTCTATTGATTGTCTTAGATTAATGAAATCTAAAACTCAAGATATAATTGAAATTTATAATTTTTTGATGTAAGAGCCATCAATAAATGTTTATATTTTTTCTATTAAATTTACATATTTAATTTTATCCATAAGCTAATTCCCCTTGCATATAGAATGAATGACCAACTTGAATTGCTCATTTTCATTTAGGAGATATTTAATGAAAGGACCAACTTGTTTTTTGGGTCAACAATGAAAGGGCCAACTTGAATTCCATCAATAAATTTTTATATTTTTTCTATTAAATTTACATATTTAATTTTACCCATAAGCTAGTACCCCTTGCATATATAATGAATGACCAACTTGAATTGCTCATTTTCATTTAGCAGATATTCAGTGAAAGGGCAAACAATGGTTTTTGGGTCAACAATGAAAGGACCAACGTGAAGTGCCCATTGCTTCGTTTAGTACAATAAGGTTTCATCATTGTTGGATTAAGGTCCAAACCTGTTAAAAGTTTTCTATGGGCTCTAATTTAATAGTGATACGTAACCTTGTGAGATTTATGTGAAGGGCTTTCAATTCATACTAGTAAGAAGTTTAGTTTTTTTAAAAAAACTATAATAAAATGGGAAAAGTACAAAAAAAACTTTAAATTTTATGGTGGTTGGATTTTATCCCACAACTTTAAAAAAATTTAAAAATTAAAGTATTAAACTATATAAAATAGAGGAATTAATATATATCATCTATTTAATTAATTGTTTTATATAATTATGTGAATTTTTTTATTCTTTTTTAAATAAATATTACGATAACATTGAATGTTGGTTTATTATTTCATTTTTTACATATAATTTCTAAGTATATGCTCAATAAAATCAAATAAAATATAATAAAATTTTAAAAACATGAAAATGAAATTAAGATTGTGTGTGAAAAATGATATGTTAAATCAATATACAATAATAATATGATTCTTATTTAAAACATAAAGGGTACTTAATGAAATAAAATAGTTAATTAAGTAAATAATAAATGTTAATTTCAACATTTTGTATAAATTAAAATTTTAACTTAAAGTTTTCAAATCTGAGCAAAATCCAATCAATCTAAAATTGAAAGAATTTTTTATTTTGCATTTTTTCCTAATAAAATATGATAAAGTTTTAAAATTAGGACTAAATTATTATTTTAGTTCCCGAATGATATCATCATATATTTATTTTTCCATTATTTACTTGGATTTTTCAATTTCATCTTTTGCCAATGCAGCTCCTTTGTAATGTAGTTCTTGAATCAATTTGTCGTTGTTAGTTTAATCGATAGAAATGCTCCGCTGTGCATTTTTTCTTAACTTGACAGTAATCAAAAGTACATAACAAAATTGAATCAATTTGTCTTGAATCAATTTTTTTTCTTTCAAAAACTCTTTCTTGTAACAAAATTGAAGACATTAGAGAAATCTTAGAGGATGTTGGAAAGCTTCCAATGTAAATGTTATGTGGTTCTCACTCTTCATGGTGGGAAAAAGTTGAATAAAAAGATTTTATTTTTCTATGTAAAAGTTATAAATTTTAATGAAAAAATCAAAATAAAAATTTTCACAAAATTATAAAATTAAATATCAATACAAATTTCTTCAATTGCATATTGGTGCATAATTCAACTTTTTATTATTTGAACTCCTCAAAATAATAATTTTATGACAAAAACTTCAAATGAGATAAAAATCAATTGTCGTCTAGCTTGTAATTTTGGGTCCTTTGGTTTCAATGGAAAACAAAATTTTATGAAAAATATTTTCTTGACAAAATGTATTTTTAAAAAATAAATTAATTTTTTGTTGTTTAGACAACATAAGAAAAAATATTTTTCTTATTTGGTGCATAAAAATAAATTATTTTTCTTTTATTAAAAAATATCATTATATATGTAAATTTTATCTTTAAGATCAAGCTGCATAATAATTTTTTTGTTATTAAAATGTTTTCAAGATAGAGGAGAGAGAGCAAAAAAATATGAGAGAGGGAGAGAAGGAAAAGAGATAAAAATAAAGTAATGAGAGAAGAAAAGATAGAAAAGAATGAAAAGAAGCAGAGATGGGTAAAGAGAGAAAGATAGGAGAGAGAAAAAAGGGAATTAAAGAAAGGGAGTGTTGATGGTGAAATTCGGTTCACGTGGGGAGTCCAAATTTCAGTCAACAAGAATGTGTGGTTCGTGTGCCCCAAGCTGTTTTATGATCTGAAGGATGTATAGACTGGAAGATGGCGAAGGTGGCAAAGAGGAAGAAGGATGGCGGAGCGCACGATGTTTAATGTGGTTCGACAGAAAAGCTCATACACTAGAAAGCTTCAACGAGGCAAAATTACATCAAAAGAAGAAGAAATGCAGAAACAAAGGTGAAAACCAGAAAGCCTAATACTACCATTTCGGCTAGAAAGTGAAGAGCCGGCTATACAAGGAGGCAAACTCTCACCAACAGGAAGACCAGCAACTTCACTCCTGTTGTCTTCCCATACCCAGCCAGCGGTTCCTCCTAGAGCAGACCCGGTGCTGCTAAAAAAGGCACTAAAAGTCCAGCCAGTGATGCTGGATTCTATGAAGGGAGTTAGGGAAGATGATCCAAAGCCCGCATAAGACTCCCCAATAGCCCGCAAGGCGGATCCTGCAACGAAGCCATGTGCAACAGGCTATCCATGCATCCAAACGCTCTACAATAGGCCATCCATGTCCCAGTAAGCTTCATTGGAAGCCAAGATATAAAAAACACTGGGGGCTCGACAATCTCTTCCATTGAACTCTTCTAAGGAAAAGGAAGAAGACCCTCAGGGTATAAAAAGACCCACTCGATCCATCAAAAAATCCAGAAGACATTTGACTGATCTCAATCTAACGGCTCAAAGTAAGCAGCAGTGCCCGCCAATGGCCAAAAATCGCTAACAGAACAAAGCATGGCCTAAAGCAGAATGAAAAGATAGTAAAGAAACCTGAAATGAAAAATCAGGCAAGCAAGGACTTTGACCACGAACAAAGCCTTAGAAAAATTGAAACTCCTGGTCCGTAAAGCAAACCAAGAGTTGGGGGGTTTATGTTATAGGTGAAAACCAGTTTTGAAAAATGAGACAAGCACAAGCCTGGTAGAGGCTAAGTTACCCAGCTTACTAAAGACGTCTAGCAAGAACCACCTTGCTCACCGCTAGAAAGCGACATAACGAGGTTATCGCTAGACCGGCTCGCTAAGCAGTTGATCAACCTCTTCGAGCTCGTTAAGCTACAACAATAGCAACATGCTCACTAAGCGACCTGCCACAATGCCGTCGAGCTAAGGAACCTAGCTTGTGAGGACAGACATCTCGCTCGACAATGCGAGACCATGAGACAGACACATACAAATGGTAGTCTACAACCAATAAGAGGGGTCTATCCCACAGAAAGAAGCCTATAATAGTCGAATTGCAGGAGTTTGTTTGTCTTTTACATTTATTTCTTGATGTAACACAACTATAGCTTGTAATTATTTTATGTAACTCTTTCTTCCTTTATAAATAGGGATGCACTGTTAGAAGAGGGGGAGGAGCCAAAACTTGTATACTAAAACTCTGTAAAAATCTCTTTTCAAATATTAATAAAAGCTCCGCCGTGGATGTAGGATCCGGTACCGTCCGAATTTAGCCGAACCATGTTAAACATCATGCACTCCACCATCCTTCTTCCTCTTTGCCACCTTCACCATCTTCCAGTCTATACATCCTTCAAATCAGAAAACAGCTTGGGGCACATAAACCACACATTCCTGTTGACTGAAATTTGGGCTCCCCATATGAACCTAATTTCACTGTCAATGGGGAGAATGTGATTATGCAATATATATAATGATTTAGGAAAATAATTTTCTTTAATTAAAAGGTGAAATTACTTTCTCTCACCAATTTTCCTATTGACTCCAAATATAGAAAAGTTAGAAAAGCAGTTTCTAAAAAAATATTTTCTTCTCAAATAAACAGGTCTTTTATTTGCTTAATTTTTCTCGTACATGTTTCTTATTTTCATTGTATTCATTTTAACAATGGATCGACTAGCTTCATGCTTACGTGAGCCATGTTATATCTCATGAATTATATTATTGAAATATAATTAAATTTGTTAGCTTCTTCTTATATCTTTAAGCCTCCATCCTGTAGCCCTAACTCTTGGACTTTAATTCACATATATTAGTATTTGCTTTTAATTGTGGTCCAAATCTTAAAAGATCCATTTTCATGTATCTAAGATTCTAATGGTCTTAATTTCTATTAGGCCATCTTTAGCTCTCCAATATTTCAATGGATTTATTTGTTGGGCTTACTCTTTCAATTTTAAGCCCAAATTCTAATGAACTTTCTCTTATATTTTGGAATTACAATGACACTAAGTTATTTGATTTTTATTTTTTATATTTCATTATTTAATCCAAGCTTAGTATAACAAAGATTATTGTATGAATTTCTTGTAAGTGTTAGCAGATGTTACAATTTTTCAAATTAGTGAAAATTTTCTATTTTTCATGCTGAGGAGATAATGGCCAAAATGCAAATTAAGGACCTAACTTTCACACTACTTTTATTTTTGTCTCTTGAGAATTATTTTAAATAATTTTATCCTTTAACTTTTAGAAAGCATGCAAACTCATGTTCAACCCAAACTCCATTCGTTTTGCTAACTAAAATTACATGCTGACACACATTTTGGCATAAAATTAATTTAATGGATAATATTGGACTAAATCTCAATTTTCCTTAAAAATCCAATAAATTTAATTTCCTTTTATCTTTTTTAAAAATGGGTTAATGGAGGAATTTTCTTCATTCAATTTTTTTTGGTCTTCGTCAAAAGATTTTCTGGCTTTGCCCACACTGCTTTGCAACCTAGTGCATCGGTAGAAATGTATAGGAAACCATGAAAACACAGCTACCAAAATTATAATCATGTTCCATCTTTTATAATGTGCAACAATGTATGATAGAAGGTTATTCTTTCTCCTCAATTGCATTAAGTCATAATCCCTATCATTTATCAGTTGCAAATCAGCTCATTGAAAAAAATCCAAATCTGATTCCTCTTTGCAACAAAACAACCAATAAACTTCACGGAGAAATAAAAATCATTAATATAAAAATAAATTGATTTTTTTATTTTGTAGTTCCTAATACTCCAAAATGGCATACTTGAGTTGGCCTTCGTTTGAAATGTTAGAATCTGAGCTCTCTTCCCACAATAGCTGTAAATCATTTTACTTCTAGAATTGATTGAGGATGCTTGAGATATCATCTTCTTCTTTCTTTTGAAATCCTAATTATGCAATGGTTTAAAAGTTTAAGGAAAAATAAATTTTTTTTCAGCATTTAAAAAAATTTTAAATTAATTTTATGACACCAAAGATACTAACAAGGAATTTTCATTATCAAAATAAACAGAATTAGTATTGTGAGTGAGCTCTAATATTTTTAAAAAGTTAAGGGATAAAAATATTTTAAAAATTTTTTGAAGAAAAAAATAAATTATTGTGAAAGTTAAACGTCAATTTTACATTTTGGCCTAAGATATTTGTACAGACAAAGCAATAGTAGTTGTCTTTGAAATACTTACGATGGATTGCATTTCTCGTGAGTCTGTCTCTATTCCTGATTCCACTGTTTACTCAATGAAAAAGATTTTCATGTTCTATTGTTTCACTGGTGTAAAGTTGCATTACTAAATAGATAGTTCAGATTTTTTCTTAAAATCTGAAAGACAATTAATTTTTATTTATGATTTTTTAAGATAAAATTTAAATCATGCATTCAATGGTGTAGCTTTACATTAGAAACCTTTCCCTTACTTAATTAATGAGCTACTGAAAAGAAAACTAAAGAAATTAGAGAAGTGGGGATGTTGTCATGTTGATGGCTTGAAGTTGAAACTGCCTTTTCATTTTGCTTTTCACATGTAGACGCTGCAAAAACCCATGGATATTCCAATTCCTTTCTTCACTAAGCTAATGGAATCATATCATTAAACTTTTCCATGGAACGTATCAACCTCTAAAACAAAGTAATATTATACTCATATTTATCCTTCAAATTCATTATTCACAATTTATTGCACTATTAAGATAATGTGTAATTACAAGACTAGAAAGAATAAATGTCTTAACTCTAATTTATATAATGTTGAAAATATACTATAGTATATGATATGATAGTGAAATTATGATAATAAAGTTCTGTTACCCTCCAATAATTTTCCTCGTGTTTTGAATAAGAATAGACGGTTATGTATTGCGGGCAATTCTAATTCGGTATTTTGCAATACTGATAAGATCTTCATGTGTCATGGAATTAAGGACATCAAAGACAGTATAATCCCTCAATAATATATATGTACCACTAAATTCATTAATACACCTAATCCTATTTCGAAATATGTATCCACAAGTAAACTCTTTCATATATAACAAATTTTTCCTTTTAAAATTCATGTAAACATATATTGAAAATATTCAAAATGTGTCCTTTTACTTTTTTAATTCCAAGGATTAGTTTTTTATTTTTTATTATTTTTTCTTTTTTTAAAGGTCATAACGATGATATTAGAAAATGGATTTTTAACGATAATGTTGAATACATTTCTAAGATTCTCAAGGGATCAATGATGCATCAAAGCTTTATTATTGGTGGGGTCCGACTGTGTGACAAACAATGTTTCCCACTATGTACGGAAGATAATATCTGCCACATATGAGTAATCGATTGAGCGACATGGTTGAGAGTTCAGTGCATCCAATAAAATATCTCTTTTTTTTTTTCCTCCACATAGTCTATCATCAATATCAATTTTAAACTTTTTAATTATTTTTTATGTAGAAAAAAACTTTTACATTGTTGATAAATAAAAAGTATAGTATTATTAGAATAACTAAAAAAAAAATACAAGGATTTTCGCTGTCTAATAATGTTTTAACATAATTCTAAAATGTACACAATTCAAAAGTACAAATATATATATATATATATAGAACTATTCATATGTCAATGATCCTTTGATCTAGTAGCACTTTTTCATTAGTGTTTCATGATGTTTATATCACCGATGATTCATTTTTTCAAAATTTTAGTGCCCATGCTTAAATGTAACAAGAAAGGAATTGTTGATGACAAAAAGTAGCATAGGGTGATAAGAAGTCCTACATCAATAAGAAATCGGGTAATCTTGTGCCTTATAAGGCGGGGGTCCTCCCCTCCCAAGTGAGGCGCTTTTTGGGGAGAAAGACTGCAATGACCCTCGCCCTAGGGGACAAAACCGTGCGGGCACCACCTGGTGCACCTAATCGCTAAGTCCAAAGCGGACAATACCTTACATGGGGCAAGGCTCATTCCTATCATCATCATTTGGCACACACATTAGGAACCCCTGCCTACAACACGCACAAGCCCACCCGACTTGGGGGGCTTATGTTGATGGCAAAAAGTAGCATGATGTGAGAAGAAGTTCCACATCAGTGAGAAGTCTGGTAACCTTGTGCCTTATAGGGCGGGAGTTCGCCCATCCCAAGTGAGGCGCCTTTTGGGGAGAAGAAGGGCAATGACCCTCTCCCTAGGGGACAAAACCGTGTGGACACACCTGGTGCACCTAATTACTAAGCCTAAAGCGGACAATATCTCACATGGGATAAGGCTCATTTCGACCATCATTAGGAATCTATACACCTTAATAGACTTATTATAAGAAAAATGGCTAATTGCAAGATCAATATTTTTGTAACTCTTCATAATTTATACACATAGCAAAATCTCATTATAATTATGAAGCCAATCTTAAAATTTTATATCCAAATTTAAAGAGATTGTGGTAAGTCCACAAAATATATAATAGTGCATTTTACAATTAATATTTCTTGTAATTTAAGGGTGCTTGTGATTTGTGTGAAATAGGAATAAAATAAAAATAAAAATAAGTAAATGAGTTTAATTTTAGTATGGAAAAGCACACTTATTTATTTATTTTTGCTAATGCTCTTTATTGTGTCTATATAGATATTCTAGATGTTATTCTCTATTCTTTATAAGCATATAATTAGTGTTGACTAACCCTTACTCTTTGGCAATTGAGCACGATGGTCGAAAACACTGGCAATAAGGTTTAGGTGGTGAAGACCGTCGAAGTCCCTCCAAAAGTAAAGTTAGAGAGCATTTCTATCAAGAGAGTGAAATGTTCAATAATAATGAATTAAATTCATATCTGTCTATTTATAGATGATCAAAGGGGTAGAATGGTTTTTTCGATTCTATTAATTGATTAACTGTCCTTAGTTGACAAATGACTAGTTGAGACCACATGACAACTGTAAAATGTCACATATCTCTATATGATTGGATTATTAATTTTATATTCATCATTAGCCCTTTTTTTGGTCTTATGCGAGACTAGACTAAACATTTTGAGCATTAATGAGCTCTAATCAATTGTTTAACCAATTAGTTGAGAAAATATTTTATTGCCATTTTTTGGTCTATTTATTTTATTACCCATGATTTTGTCTAATACCCATTTGGATTTTAATCAAATCCAAGCACAAGCATAATTCTTGATATCTGAGTCTTTAATCTTGATTACCTTGAGCCTAATGCCCAACAATGAAATAACTTGAAGAGTTAATATCATGATCTTTATAAGAATTAATTTGATTCATTGAAAACCTTTAGTCTTATTTGTTCATCGAAAATCTTCTTGACTTGTATGAGAAACTCTAGTTTCCTTTGCTACACTTTTCTCACTCCTCTTCTGTGATAGCATAACTTTCTTTACACTCAGAACTTCTTCTTTTCTTCCTTAAGACGCTTGCATTAGTGTTTGCAATTGCATTTATTATAGGTATAAAGTTTCTTTTTTTTCTTTGTTTTCTTTTAGTTTTTTTTTCTAGTATGAATTCTAAAGTTCATCCATTATACTTGTTGTTTGCTGTATGTAGGGTTTCTTGAAATGCAGTTCTGCCTTTTGTTGCTATTAATTATTCAAGGTACATCCTTATTTCCCTCCCTTTTGAATTTTATTTCATATTTATCTATTTTTAGGGAAGCTTAGAGAACCAATTTAGTTGTTAATCATATGATAGATTTTCAAGACTTGACCAGAGAAGCATGCCAATCATTTTGCCCAAAATGCCCTTTTAGGCCAATTAAAGTCCATTCACAATTGCCATGGCTAGTTCATCCAAAATCGTCCTTACTGACCAAGTAACTTTCTCAAACCTTAGTCCAGATAAGTTCTTAGGTTGGGGATATATATGTTGTGGGTGTTTTCTAGTACCATACAAAATGGGCTGGTGATGGTTGCTGAATCCAATCAAGATTAGAAAATTTATAACCGAGCTACCCTTTACTTATAGTATAAGGCAACATCGGGTCAACCCCTTGGATCATTCTAATGATAGCAATCATATTAGGAGATAAAAATGAAGGGGGTTTGGCAGTAATAATTCTAACAGCAAACACCAATGTAGAAGTGTAAATAAAAGTAAGTAAACAACCAACCCTAGGAAATCAACTAAACTTGAGATTAATGTATCCTTGATCACGAAATATTCATCCAATTGTTAATCATATTTTCTAGCCTTAAATCATAACAAGAAGCCTTGAAATGATTTATAAGTCCTTTGCAAAACTTAGCCAGCGAACAATCCATCAAAAGCTTAATGCATTGCTTAGTTTCTACCATCTTCTTCTACAAGTGATTATTAAGCAATAACCATATTAATATCTAAATCAAATGAAGCCATTCAACTCAGAATTCTAAATAAAACAAAGAGGAAAGGAGAATAAATGACAAACAATTGAATGCAAGGTGAAAGCAAGATCTCAATATTAATTTTCAAGTCGCCAATCCTTTGGACTGATAACAAAGTTTAGCCTTCCATGGAAGGCACAAAATTACAGAGAAAATGGAAAAAGAAAAATGTGCTGCTTCCTCTCTCCCCCAAAACTCTAAAACACCACTCAAAACTTAACTAAAGACACCCACTAAAGAGTGCTTAACCTGGGAAAAGAGAATTTAGCTGCTAGTTGGTGGAGTAGGGCAATCATGATGGGCTGGTGTAGTTTGATTTGCTTGCTGCCATTCCCTTTGTATAATTATGCCATTGCAGACAAAGGCGGACGCAGGATTTTATGTCAGTGGGGGCTAATTACTCAAAATAATAATATGCATTTGAAATATATATATATATAAATAATAA